>NEWO01000045.1:1092337-1119737 GCA_003013225.1 Phalaenopsis aphrodite
ATCCTTCCAACATGTATTTCAACAAGGGGCAGCAAAAGAAGTAGATAAAAGCCCCAAAAATGTAATTTCCAGCATTAAGAAATATTTCAGCATATGTTTCAACAGCGGAGCGCAACAAATTGGAACAAAAATAAGCCTAATTATGCTTGTCATAGACATTTGTAAGGAATAAAAGTGCATTTTTAAAATGTTCTATCAATGCTCTCAGATTTTTGCAAATACACCACCCGAATATTTCAGATTTTGCAAATACACCACCCGAATGTTTTCAGATTTTGCAAATACACCACCCGAATGTTTCAGATTTTGCAAATACAACACCCGAATGTTTTTAGATTTTGCAAATACATCACCCGAATGTTTCAAATTTTGCAAATACATAGCCCAAATATTTCAGATTTTGCAAATACATAGCCCAAATATTTCAGATTTTGCACATACATAGCCCAAATATTTCAGATTTTGCAAATACATAGCAATTGAGAAGTATGTATGTAAAGAATTGAGTGGAACATGTATAAAGAATAAAGTGGCATGTATGTGTACTTCTCATATTACTCAAGCAACCAAATCAAAGATCTAAACCAAATTAGTTGATATGCATGAATCTACTCTTAAAAAAAAAAATCATTGCAGTAACTTTCATGTTTAATATTAAATAGTAAGGGAAGATGACCATAAAGCAGTGACAGCAACGCTAATTACTCCAGTATTGCCTCAAGAATCTTATCCGTCATAGTTCAATATTTTGCAATAAAGACAGCGATGTTACTGAGTGTGTAAGAGAGGAAAAGAGGCTACCTCTTGGCGCAAATCCAAAATAAATGCAAGAATAAACCCAGAAAAGCTTCTGTAACGCCTTCTTCTATCAAAGATTCCACCTAAAATGTTAATGGCCAAGCAAGTAACCAGGCAACCAGGCAACCAAGCAAAGGTATCAAGTGAACCAACAAGAAACCCAACAAGCCACAAAAATCCAGCAGCACTCCCCCCTTCTCTAAAATTTTCGGCCCCGAAAACTCCACAATTTTTTTTCTCCACAACACTTCCAAAAGAGCTCAAGAACACGAGATGAACAGAGCAAGAAAAATCAAAAATCGAACTAAGGAGATTTAGAGGAGATTTCGGCAGCACCTCCACCCTCTCCAAAAATTTCGGCCAGCACAAAAATCCTCCCCAAGTGGTGTTTTAAAGCAAAGAAAAGAGGAAGGAGAAGCCACCTACCAGCCACCCTAGCAAGCAAATCGTGTGAGGGGAGAGGAGGAGAAAGATTTAAAGCAAGAGGAAATGCGACCTGGGGCAGAGAAAGGGTCGGCCAGGTGGAGCATCGCGGTTGGGGGAACGTTCGGTCGAGCAGAGCTCGAAGAGACGAGCCGCGTGCGCAACCAGCGGCGGAATGCCGCGTGTGAAGAGGCGAGGAAGACGCTCGGGCTCGGCGACATTGCCCGATCGATCCAAGCGCGCGGGAGTTAGGGCACGGGAGAAGGGCGATCACGGGACCGAGCCGGGCACGGGCGAAGGAGGATTTAATCGTGCAAGGGGAAAAGGGAAATAGATATTTAGGGTTTTAAAAATATTATATAATTAAAAAGAATAAAGATACTAATTTTTTTTTTTAAATATATATAAAAAAAAATGATTTGAACATTTTACTTTGTGTGAAATAACTGCAAATCGAACATCCCTTTTAGGTAATTTCGACATTTCGGACGTTCCAGCGCAGTCCGATTCGCCGACGGAAGTCGTTTTGACGAATTCATCGATTTGCGTGCCAATTTTCTCGTGTCGAAAGTATAGCAATATGGGTGTCCTTTCCTACCAAAATGGGTATCCCGGACGCGTTGGCGCAGTCCAATTTGTCGTCGGAAGCCATCCGGAGAAGTTCGCATTTTCACCCGTCCTTTGGGCTTAATTGAAGTCCGATTTCGTGCAATTTCGTGAATTTTGTATATTTGATGTGTGTATGTGATGAAAAAAGGTCGTGACGATGTTTTCCTAAGGCTTAAAGTCCTATTTGGAACATTTTCCTTGAATCTTCGCAAAATAGCCCATAACCGCTCGTTCATAAGACGATGGTTTTGTGCCAAAGATGCTAGACATCAAAGGAAAATAGGAATTGACTAGAATTTCTAGAAGGGTGAGTCTCAATTCTAGTTTTCTAAGATGGTCAATAGGAATTTCTAGAGCTAGAATCTAGGCTCTAAGGAGAAGAAGACAAGACCTCACAAAAATGAGGTCAACATTTCATAGCATCAAATTCTTTCCTAATGATCTCCAGTTTTTGGTGACCATAAAGAAATTTTCCCACTAGTTCAAAACGCGAAGAGGACGCAAGAGTATTGGTTTCAACCTCAGTGAGAATAAGAGCAGGCTTCTCATTTTTTTTGTCAAGTTTTTTAATGAAAGTGTGATCACCACCACCTTTAACAGTGTCGTGAAAATATTGAGGAATATTGCAGGACTAGCCAATATGAAAACTAGACTCTGAACCTGAAAGAGGAGCACGGGTAGGAATAGGAAAGTCGTCAACAACTGCATTAGCATAAGAACGCATCGTCGAGGCTATAGCAGATCCCGTAGCTGTCTGCGTCTCTTGCTGAATCCCGAAATCCCGTAGTAGTCGCTCTCCTACTGAGAGCCTGAAGCTCGGCGTCCCTTGCTGAGAAAGTTGAGCGTCGGGACGAAGGGAAAAAGCAGTCGGTGTATCCTACTGAGAGCGTCGAGAAAAGTTAATGTTGTGTGTTCCTGTTTGGCGTCGTTCANCTTATTGTACCAGCTAATCTTTTATCGGATCGAAGGAGAACTCTCGTGTGTCTTGGCATGTAAGTGGGTTTTCTTCAATAACAGTGAGTGGTATCAGCACATTTGAATCTGTACCTATAGTATGGTGTTCTTCATCTGGAACTGCGGTGTTAGAAAGAGGATCGGGTTGCACCTTCTCCGCAGGTAGGTGGCTGATCTTTAGCGATATTCGGCTTTAGATGAAGATGCAAGCGATAGCAAATAGTAAAACTGTGGTCAAACATACTGCAATAAAAGCAATAAGAAGGGTGTGGTTATATTTCAACATTTTGTCAATACCCATTGTAAGTAGTGTCAATCCATACCTCCTCCGGAGCTAGTTGAGTGATATCTCTCTCAACTAACACACAAGCCACAGAGGGTCAGGTGACAGCAAACGTAGGACTATCAACCTTGAGAGGCTTACTGTAAGCAATTGTTAAAGAGTAGAGAATTTTCATGTTGAACAGATGTAATTTTGACACTGTAAACATTATCCAAACAGGAATGATAGGGGAGTCCGCTTTTGGATCAAAATCTACAGTCCACTTCAAAATTTTTAAAAAACGATTGTCGATCTTGATAAGTTTTCGAGAGAAAATGCGAATGTAATCGACATCGCGAGATAACTGAATCAGTATATGTAGACCGTCAAGTCAACCAATATTTCAACTACCCAATGGTTTCATAGCATCAAATTCTTTCCTAATGATCTCCAGTTTTTGGTGACCATAAAGAAATTTTCCCACTAGTGCAAAACGCCAAGAGGACGCAAGAGTATTGGTTTCAACCTCAGTGAGAACAAGACCAGGCTTCTCATTTTTTTGTCAAGCTTTTTAATGAAAGTGTGATCACCACCACCTTCAAGAGTGTCGTGAAAATATTGAGGAATATTGCAGGACTAGCCAATATGAAAACCAGACTCTGAACCTGAAAGAGGAGCACGGGTAGGAATAGGGAAGTCGTCAACAACTGCATTAGCATAAGAACGCATCGTCGAGGCTATAGCAAATGTCGTAGCTGTCTGCGTCTCCTGCTAAATCCCGAAATCTCGTAGTAGTCGCTCTCCTACTGGGAGCCTGAAACTCGGCGTCCCTTGCTGAGAACGTTGAGCGTCGGGACGAAGGGAAAAAGCAGTCGGTGTATCCTACTGAGAGCGTCGAGAAAAGTTAATGTTGTGTGTTCCTGTTTGGCGTCGTTCACGGACTGTTGTAGTGTGTCCTCTCCCGCACCCGCATTTTCTGCTTCGGCTTCCTCGCGTTACCGAGAGCAATGAGCGGGCTACATACGAGAGGGGGAAGCGGAGGCGTCATTCACGAACGATTCTCGTGTGAAGCTTTTTGTTCTAGTTCGGCGTCGTTCACGGACTGCTGTGGTGTGCCCTCTCCAACACCCGCATCTTCTGCTTCGACTTCAAGCACTTCAATGATAGCTAAAAATGATACACACACACACACACATTTTCTGCTTCGGCTTCCTCGCGTTACCAAGAGCAATGAGCGGGCTACGTACGAGAGGGGGAAGCGGAGGCGTCGTTCGCGGACGATTCTCGTGTGAAGCTTTTTGTTCCTGTTCGGCGTCATTCACGGACTGCTGTGGTGCCCTCTCCCGCACCCGCATCTTCTGCTTCGGCTTCAAGCACTTCAGTGATAGCTAACAATGACACACACACACACGCACACGTGTGTGGGTGTGTGTGTGTTATTTTGTGTCATTAGGGTTCAGTTTTTGTTTTTCAGATTTCTGTCGTCGGCATAGTTTTCCCTAGTGAAAGAGTAGTTATTGCAATTGTAAAAATGATGTTGCCTTGAGCAAGGTGACAAAATCAAGATTGATTAAAACAACTTGGCTCGAGTTCTCACTCCATCAAGGAGACTCCAAGGAGGGTTGGCTTTTTCTAAGCGATCATACTACAATAAGCTTAAAGTCAAGAAATCGAGGTAGGAAGGTTAGAATTAAACTCTAAAAATGCTTTGTCAAAGTTGAGGAGGAAATTGAACAAGGACACTAATACAAGAAGTTAATAAGAACATGGCTTTTACATGGTAAGGAGAATCACAATTGTAGATTTACACATTGCTCACTTTTCTAGTCAGAAGATGGGATAAGGACATTAAACCATGATACTATCAGCAGATTGCGTGTCGACTATTTTTATATAAATTAACCAAAATAAACTGCATGTTAGTGATGGACTCTCTTGATCTATATGTTAAGAGGATGCATCCCTAATCATTAAAGTTATATTCAAAGCAAAAGACGATAACAAACATATCATGAAGTAAAAGACAATGGCAATCATGTCAAGAAAATTAAGACAGCAGGAAAAGATTGAGAAGGCATAACTGGGGTTTACTGATAGGAGTAAGATTCTTGCTGCAAGGAACTCAAAAAGGGAAGCCATCTACCCTGAAAACGCAGGTGTAACATTTTCACGCAAAAGGACCATTCCACACAGAAATTTTGAAATAAGTATACAAAAAAATAAAGTTTAGGATAATCAGAACAATGATTTGCTTAAGCCCAAGGAGCACCAATAACCAATTGCTTACCATTATACGTTTCAAAATGAATGAATCTCCATCACTCGAGTTACTACTGCAGGATTCATTGGATGGGCTTACATCGTACAAATGTGCAGTAAGCCTTGGGCTACCCAAAGAATACGTTTGACCACTAAATAAAGGATAGGATGTGTCATATTCAGTAGAACAATTCCAACGAAATGCCAACCAAACTTCACCATATGAACCTCGGTCAAACTGTCTCTTCAGTTTGTACCTAGTTAAAATATGTATAAAAGTTTAGAATGTCTTATTACGAATAAAAATGGCACAAAACATAACTTTTAAATTGCATGAATAGGATGCAAAAGAATAGATGTTACAATGATGGATTTTATAACCTTTGAAACGAAAATACAGCGTTGCTAAGATACATATCTACTATAAGAAGCATTATTTCATTAATCAATGCGTTAATATCTAAACAATCAGCATTATCGCTGAAAATAGAAACTTTAAGTGTAAAAGCCAGACCTTGGATCAGGTATTCTTTGACCAAACGACTTTGTTTGGTTGGATTTAGCGTCATTATACGAGACAGAATCAAGAAGCCCTAGAAAGCTCGTGAAAACCTCAGGACTGGTGCATTGACCTTTATCTCCTTCATGAATCCCAAAGTGCCAGCAGAATTCAGGGTCATTGTATAAATCTAGAGATCCCCCACCTGAATATACGAGTGAAAATGATGGCACTTCCAATATCAACAGACAGAAGTCAAAAAAAAACTAAGACATATCTTGAAATCGAACTGATTTACTAGAATAATATCCTCTTTTAACAAATCCGAAAAGCATACAAGTAATTTTGACTGAACCCAGAATCCCACCACTTCATATATAGGACAGTTAGCTCTGCAGTCTGGCAAGTTTAAAATGATCATAAAGTTCCACAAAAAAACTTTTTTTGGCCATAAAAATTTCATATATTTGCAAGTTTATAGTACATTACAACTGGCCTAAATAACTTCATCAAAACGAAAAAAAAAATCAACGCATTTAAAAAATTATATGATTGACCTTTCTAACAGTGTAAACTCATGAAGATATTAAACTTAAAGAAAATTTATTAGCAACCAACAAATTATATTCTACAATAGCAATAACTAAGAAGTAATAAGACTCGCAATACTTACTAGAATAAAAGTCAACCGGCTCCGGTAATGCGTGATCTAAATCACTAAAAGCACTCTCTCTGTCAGCCTTAGGGGATTGAAAAATATATTCCATGTCATTATTGAGATTTTCAGATAGATAGAAGCATCCAAAAGTTGTGTTTCTTGCTTCAATCTACAAGAAGATGCACAAACAAGTAAACCATGAGAAACTTATGTAAATTGCTAATCTGCAGGGTAAGGCAACCTATAATTTTCACAAAAACAAAAAACCATGCCCTATCATTAGCTTGTTATCAACAAAAAAACATTCTATCTAAAATGGGAAATCATATGGATTGAGATACATTTCCAATCACAACAGTAAGCTATACTAAGAATAAATTTTTAAGAACTTGCTCAAAAATAGAAAGCAATAGAATTGCAGACCAACATTTATTATACACAGTTTCTACTAATAAATATAGTAACAAAATAATTGCTACACATTTGCTTTTTGATGAACAGACAAAGCATACAAGTGATTACTACCGAAAGGTTTTAGATGGAAAGGTACATCATAATCTCTAATAAATCAATAGATTTAAATGTCCTTGTCGGAAAAAAAAAGGATGAAATGGCAAAGCTTCAACTTGAAGTAAGAATAAAGTTAATTAAAATAAAAACAGTTTGCCTCGCCCATTTTTTGCCGCCGATGCTCAGATAATTTTAAAATAAATGCAATAATGAATTTGAAGATTAGCCATCCAAATATCAGGTCTAACATATGGTTGGGTGCAAAAGGCGCAGTTGCATTTTACACACTTTTCCGAAATTTTGAAAATATTTTCATCAACCCTCCAAAAGCTCATTCTAGTTCTCAGTGTTAGAAAGTTATCCAATAAATCTTGTAAAACAGGATGATACTATTCTAGGGCTCTTGGAAATTCTGAAAGAATAAAAGGAAGGGATAGGTAAGTTGTGTAATAACCGATTTTTTAGAACTTCGATAAAAATTTCGGCAACTAAAAATATACCACAAGTTTCATATCCCTTGGATTTCAATCAAAATAATATAAAATTCTACACAAAAAAACGATCAATTCAATATATAAATACAATCTATAAATTTTAAATATGTTTTAAGATATAAATATCATAAGTTATAAATTAATTAAATCAAATTAACACTTTCATTAATCCTCCCTAATCCCTCATTGTTCCAGACCGCCTCCCACGCCTTTTAAATCAAGGATTTCGATCGAATGGCTTTTAGAGCCTTCAATTTTCTTCTTCCGCTCTCGATTTCCCTCTCCCCTTGCGATTTCATTCCCACTACCTCCCTCCCTCTCGGTTTAGCTCAGCAAAAGGTTCAGGGGGAAGCTATGATCGCAGTACAGTCCATAGCCACGAACAGACGGGGAGAGCGACCCACACAGAGCTGCAATTCACGGTAGGGAGCTCGAGGGAGAAATTTGTGAGTGTAAACCCTTCTTTCACGCTAATTTCGGTATTCTCTTCCTACCCCACCTCATTTCCTTTGGCCGAAGGGAGCCCGCAACTCTAGCTACAGTGTTGGAGTCGGGATCGCACGCAGATGCACGATAGTGAGCAACGAGTAACTAAGTTTCTGGGCTTCGGGCTGAAATCGATGAGTACGAAATTCTATTTCACAATATTTGAGACATTCCTTTTCTTCTTGTTGTTCCAATTTTGACGCATGTGATGAATTGTGCATATTATTCGTTTTTTATAGCCTTCAGAGGCACCGAACTTGTGTCTGAAGTGTTGAATGTGGATTGCAAACTCCATAAGGACTTTAACATAGAATCAACAAAGAAAGGAGAAGGGTTGGGTGAGAAGAACAAGAGGGAAGGAAGTTTTGGCAGCTTCGAAAAAGGGTCGGGTTGTCGAGAAACTGGTTGAGGTACATTTAAGCTAATCAGTTATGTTTTTGGTTAGATTACCTTATGAGTCAAGATATCCGGGAATCCTAAGATATTTATAGATTTCAAGTTGCTTACCTGAGGCGTTAAGTTCGTGGCAAGTGTATAGAAGATCGTCGTAGGATGGCTCCATAAATTTCAGGTAAATTAATCTCATTCTAATTTAAAGAAAAATAATTTGATTTACAAAAATCACTTGAATCTTAAAGTTTAATATTATGTTTATACGTTATTAAGAATAACATAAAAGTTATCGCAACGTCCAACAAGTTATTGAAGATCAATAATCTAGTGCGCAATCGACGTGAGTAATCATATTTCTAAATTTTAATAATCTTCTTTATTTTAAAATGTATGTTTGACTTCATATATGTACTAGTTTAGTCAGATTTCATATTGCCTTAGACATGATAAATATGCATGAAAATTATATATGAGATGCATGATATGTATGATATACATAATGTGCAAGATAGACATAATAGAAAAAATATGCATGATAAACACAATAAAAACGTTATGCATGATATGAGTAATATATATGCATGAGATAGAGATATGAGAGATGGATGATGATAGTTGCATAGTAGAGTAAGAGTAATGCATGTTAGTAGATGCATAATTATGTCTCAAAATAAGTGTGTTGTGAATAATAAAATAACTTATAGATGAGTGCTTATATGTGCATGTTCAGAGGAGTTCACCCCCTAATGGTACAGACAAAGGACGTCAAAGTATCCGCGAGCATAGAGTTTTTCTACCACCCCGGACAATTGTGATATCACTAACCGTTCTGCCGACGGGATAATATCGACCAGGGGCAAGTTGATCAGAGCTTACCTCCTCAGATAGTTGTGAAGTTAAGATAAATGCAGTACATTGTTAACTGATGTGTCGACAGGATAATGTCGATCAGGGGCAGGTAAGAGTCTTTCCACCCTAAACAATTGTGATGTATAAACGTTAACTGTTGTGCCGATAGGAGTCGATTAACAATATCGGCCAAGGTATGTAAGATTTTGTTTACTAAGATTTTGTTGACGGTAATCCTCACAGAAACAGAAATATGTGTAAAGAATAAAAAATAAAAGTAAAGTTAAGATAAATGCAAATAAAATACTTGTGTATGTTCATTTAAAAAAAGATCATTGATACAGGCATTAACATACATAAGATTTCTCATAAAAATAGAGAAGATTAGCATATTAAAAAATTTCTTGTAGAGAAATAAAAGACCAACATACATATTGAATTCTTTTCCTTGGGTTACTGTAGTTCAGAAGTGTAATTACTCCTGGGTTATATTTAGATAACTTATTATGTTGCTTTAATATTATTTTAGGTTTTAGGTATTTGAATAAGATGAACAAAAGAATATCAAATATGTATATGAAGCGAGAATAACCATCACAAAGATATAAATTTCAATTTGTTAATTTTAATTGTTTTCTTTAGTGACCCTTTAACATATTATTTTGAATATTAAACTAGTTATGATAGAAATAAAATAGCAGAGAATTATTTTCTACCGTCCGGCTATCTGTTCTCATCTTGTTAACTCCAAGCCTTGGATCGGAACATGACAAGTTGTAGGATGAGTAGAAAGGCGGGAGGAAGAATGTTGGCTAAAATCATGCATGCACAGCGTCGGGACAGCAGAACTCAACAGTTTTTTGGTTGTAAACAATAGAAAATAGCGAGTAACAGTTATCCTATTAAAAATAGCATGTAGAAAATGAAATGGTGAGAGAAATCCACCACCTATTCCTAAGCAAGGTATAGATGCACCACATGTAAAAGGAAGAAGATACAGTACTCCAGAGAGCATAAATAGAGTATACAACCTCCAAACACAATAACCATATTCAGCTCTCTCCAATAAAGAAAAAACACATAAATCAATTCTTATTAGAAAATACCCTAATTAGAAATAAGAAAAAAGAAATTAAACCAGAAAAGGAAAACCCCGGCTAAATTTGATAATCATAATGAAAATTACACGTGAGGTCATCATGCACTCGTGGTACGTTATTTCGTAACATACGGAGTCCCACAAAACAGGATTAAATCTACAACCTGAGGAAACACGTAATAGTGGGATCGCATTTTCGAGGGATTGTGATTTTTGGGAAGCTCCTGCTTCATTCTCCCCAGCTAGGAGAGACTTATTTTATGACGGCTTCTAGAATCAGTCTATCACCATCACAATAAAGGCATCGCCTTGTTGTGTATGAGGAAATTCAACTACAAAATTTAAGCTCACATCCATTTTGTGCAACTCTAAAACACATGTCCATTCAAAGTCTATGTTGATAGAATAAATATTCATCTTTTTTTTTTGCACAAGTAGGGCTGAGCTCCATCTGGGCTGGTACTCTCACGGACCAAGCATCTTACCATCAAGTGTATCACATGTTTTTTGCAATTTTTCATACTCGGGTGGTCGCATCCCATAGATAAGTTGGTTTAGCAAAAAAAAAAAAGTTGAAATGACATCTATGACATTCTGAATCTCCGTAGGTGGTAGCTACTCAAAAGTCAAATTGATAGTTAGGATCGGACAACTCCTTCAAAAATGACTACCCTTTTTCCAGTATTAACTTCTCGGCCTCACTACCATCTAGAATAACCAATATCAGTCCAATTGGAGTCACTCTCATAGAATAATCTTGAATCACTAGCATCTCTCCTTCATCGGCTGGAAACTAGTACTTCCAATTCTCCTCCTCTAGGTCTTCACCCTATCTCCTCCACTGCACCCTGCTCAGTAAAAGATAACACTTTTGTTTGGACTATCAAACACAATGTGCCAAAAGTTGTGACACAAGAAGCACTTCCTAGCAAGGACAGATTTAGTAGTGTGGGTTGTCTCCATTTTTTCTCTAATCTGAACTAATCTTCCTCAAACGGGATCAGCTTAGATGCTCCACTGCACACTCTTACTATATGATCCTAGGAGTAAACTCTTTCTGTAAGGTGTGACAGTCACTTGAAGACCTTATTGTTTCTCCACCTTCAAAGCTAGAGTATGTACATCAAGTTGGGATCAATACGGCTACAACTGCACCACATTACTAATAGACGGTCTCAATTCTCCAAGATACATTGCTACTGTGTGTTCCACTGATTCCACCAACTCACATTTCAGCATGAGATAACTGAATTTAGTTGTGTGCCCCACAATAGAAGAATCTCTCTAGCATTGATGGTGAAGTTTTATGAAGATAACCTATCAATGAGAGAGAGAGGGGGGGTGTTAATTGTGGTGCATCTCCTTTTACAACCTACAGACAATGAAGTGATTTTTCCCCCATGTTAGCATAAGCGCTTCATGTTTCCCACCACAAAAAAGTATTCATCCTAACCTTAATAGCGGCTGACTTGACCCTTTTGTCAGGTGAAATATCTTTATACTCAAAGACCTGTTTCACTATTTGAAGCAACTCAAAGAACTCATTTGAATCCGTGCAACCGTCAAAATCCGACAAGTCAATCTTCACTCTCAAATCATGACTTCTCTAATATTCAATGTTAAATTGGTCGGGACAATAGTTCTTCATCACTGAAAACTATTTAGTGAAAGAATTTCACTTTCATCCCTTGATCTAACGAGTCACCATTGAGGCTATAGATAACCTCACTGGATTGTCTCCTCTCAAAGACCGAAAGCCTCTGTTGCAGTTGAAGGATTTTCCGCTGCATATCTTCTATAGTAAGTTCTTGGACACGTCACAAAGGGTTTCTCCTTGACGGTATAGTGCATGTTTCTACCGATCAATTTTTCGGCAACTGCAGATTATAAATCGAAGTTGGTTAGAGGCTTAAATTTTTGTGGTATGTGTCGAGGTGAAATTTTGGAGAAGGTAGAAATGTTAAATTTTGAAAATTTAGGGTTGGGCTTAGGAATTGTGGTATGAATGGATTGGGCATAATTGGAATCCTTTTTTTAGATTTTGAATTTGGGGTAAGAAAGACAAATCCCTAAAAATTTAGAGTTTTTCGGGCTCTGATGCTATAATATACCGTTTAAGGGCTCCTAGAAGGTGTGAAAAAAAAAAAGAGTACATAAATTTTCGAATGAGTAAGGAAGGCGAGAGGAAAGATGATGGTTGAAATCAGGTGTGCACAGCAGCAGGACAGCATAAAACAAAAGGTTTTCTGCTGTAAACATTTGATAACAGCATAAAACGGTATAATTGTGTTGCATCTCCTTTTACATCCTATAGACCAGATAGTGATTCCCCCCTTCTCAAGTTATCGTAAGCGCTTCAAGTTTCCCAACACAAAAAATATTCCTCTTTAACTTAATAGCGACTGACTTGACCCTCCTGTCAGGTGAAATATCTTTATACTCAAAGACTTGTTCTACTATTTGAAGCAGCTCAAAGAATTCATTTGAATCTATGCAACCGTCAAAATCCGACAACCCAATCTTCACTCTCAAATTCTAACTTCTTCTCTGATATTCAATGTTAAATTTGTTGGGATATTATTTCTTTATCATTGAAAACTATTTGGTGAAAGAATTTCACTTTCATCCCTCGATCTAATGAATCATCATTGTGGTTATAAATAACCTCACTGGATTGTCTTCTCTCAAAGACGGCAAGCCACTATTGCAGTTAAAGGACTTTTCGCTGCATATCTTCTATAGAAAGCTCTTGGACACCTCACTAAGGGTTTTTTCCTTGACAGCATGGTGTATTTTTCTACCGTCCAATTTTTCGGCGAATGCAGATTATAAATCAAAGTTGGTTAGAGGCATAAATTTTGTGCTACGCGTCGAGGTGAATTTTCGTGAAGGTAGAAATGTTGAATTTTGAAAAATTAGGATTGGGGTTAGGACTTGCGGTATGAATGGTTTGGGTATAATTAGAATCATTTTATTAGATTTTGAATTTGGGGTAAGAAAGACAAATCCTAAAATTTTAGAGTTTGCAGGGCTCTAATGCCATAATATACTTTTTTAGGGCTCCTAGTAGGTGTGAAAAAATAGAAAAAGGGTACAAAAGTTGTAAAATGAGTAAGGAAGGCAGGAGGAAAGATGTTAGTTGAAATCAGGCGTAAACAGCGACAGGACAGCATAAAACAGTAGGTTTCCTGCTGTAAACAATAGATAACAGCGTGTATAGCATATGTCATATTGAAAAGAATAGGTAGACGGTGAAATGGCGACGTGTGGAAAGTAATAGGGATCACCACATGCTCCTAAGAAAGATACAGATGTACCACTTGCAAAATGATAAGGATACAGCACTCCGGACAGCATCAAACAGAATAAAATCTCCCAACATAATAAAAAAAATCAGAAGGCTTCCAACCAAAAAAAAAACAACATATAAATGGGTTTCCAACAGAAAATATCCTAATTACAAAGAAGAAAAAAGAAAATAAGTCAGAAATAAAAAACATGTTTAATTTGATATTCGGACGGGAAATAGTTCATTTAGTCATCCCACATATGCAGTACGTCGATTCCATGATAGACAGAACCCTGCATTGCGGCATCAAGTCCACGACCTGCGGAACAGTGCAAATTGTGGGATTGCAACTACGCGAGATTACAAATTCAGAGATCACAAAATCCAAGAAGCTCCCGCGTCACAGGGTCTAATATCACATTGACATAGGACTGTCAAAATGGCTCGTTGTTCGCGAACAGCTCGTGTTTGGCTCATTTGCTAAGTTAACGAGCCAAACACGAACAAAGATTTGTTAGTTCGTGTTCGACTCGTTTTGGCTCGAAATACTACTCATCGATTATATATACGAGCCGAACACGCTCGTCGTGTGTTCCACTGATTCCACCAACTCACATTTCAGCATGAGATAACTGAAATGTTGAAATGTTGTTTAATTAAGAAAATAATTATATTTATATATATATTGATGAGTTGAAATGTTGTTTAATTATGAAATATTTTTATATATATTGATGAGTAGTATTTTAAAAAATTTAATTGATTACAAGGCTACAAAGATTTATAATAAATTAAAAGTATTAATTAAGAAAATAGAATAAAAATTATTAAATTAGATTCAAATGATGTTTTCATATAAACAATAATTTTAAAATTTTGTCCCAACCCTTAACATCTTATGGCTACGTGATTAGAATTGTCAAAACGACTCTTTGTTCGTAAACAACTCGTGTTTGGCTCGCTAAGCAAACGAGTCGAACACGAACACACTTTTTGAGCTCGAAATATAAACGAGCCGAACACGCTCGCTCGTGTTCGGCACTCGTTTACACCCCTACATTGACATGCCTTGACTAGGAGTACCAGAAATTGACATTCCTTGTGTGCTGGCAAGAACTGCCAGTGTGAATTTGGAATCAAAGCTTACAATTAAAAAACTTAGTAATAAATTGAAGAATTCATAAAATTATTCCAACAAAAAAATTAAGACGTGATTTTAGTGCAAAATGGATAATTCATTTCAAGATAACTAAACTCTGCTGCTCTTATTAAAGTTATGAAAAGAAATCACACATTTTTTTAATCATTCAGCAAAATATTTGAATTTAGGAAGACCAATTCGACAAGTAGATCTACAGTTATTTGTTGTGAAAGCCCGCCTGGGGCAAGCTGCTGTAAGTTTTAAAGTGAAATAAAAATATAAAATGTATAAAATCTTCGCAGCAGATTCTTTGACAGGATGGCGGTAGGTTTTCATGCAACTGATTTCTTGTTACATCAGTAACATATGACATTCTAATTACAGAAAGAATCAAATATAGAAATAAGCACCTACATTGACTTGGAAGTATCGTAATTAAGCCAATCACGGCCCATGTTTAATGCCTATTCCTAGCCATGGCCAGCCCACTCCAAGCTACCTATTGGCCATCAATTCAATACATGAAAACCAAAACTACAGCACTAGCATTTAAACAATAGAGAAAAAGGAAGATTTACATACATACCACTTAATTCTTATGTATTTACATAACTATCACCAAAACTTCATTTTCTCCATATATGCCACCCTAACTATGCATGAAAAGGTGTATTTCACTTTTTAAAAGTTATAATAGTGATATTTCTGATGTGATATAAAATATTTGGCAAGTATAAATGTAAAAGGTAAATTTTAAGTGTTAGATATGTAAATACAAAGGAATTAGGTGGTATTTATGTAAATGCTCCTACAAAATAAAAAGTTTATATTTTCTTAGGTTGGATTTAAACAATCAAAGCAAGCTACATCGATCCAGGTGGAAGAATTTCTTGGGCATTCACTTTAAGTAACATAATTTAATTGAAGCTCTGAAATATATTTTCTGAACTCAATATGTCTGGCCCAAACGATGAATTATTTGAATTTTTAACTAGCCAACAACCAAATTTTCCCGAGCATGCCAGGGTGGCATACTAGCAAAATTGAGAAGACTAGAACTATTGTGCAAAGTCCACAATTCCATGCTGAAATCTGCCAACATAAAAAAGCAGAAATTACAGAAACCTTTATTTCTTACATGCAAGAGTACAACATACACTTCTCAAATAATATGTAATGTTTAAGACAATAGAAGTGCATCATGTAGTGAAAAGCCCAAAACTTATTAGATAAAATAAAATTCTTTTCTAAGCAATATAATAGAAAGAAACAGATAACGCTAAACTTTCACATTACCATCAACCGATCAAACTTTGAAATTATCTTCTTGTAATAGCTTGATGAAAGAATACTTGTACCAACTCCATGCTTCACTTGATGTCCTGGAAAAGTATACGATAAAAGATAGCATAACTAACAAACATGAAAGTCATGGAAGAGATGGGGAAGAAACTGTTAAATGAGAACTAGTGCAAAGTAGAACAAAACATTACCGATTAATGTTTGATTTAATGGAAAAAGAGCAAAAATAAGAAAAAAAAAATTAACATTTCTCCTTCAAATAGAAACCTGATTCCGTGAATTAAGAAATTCTTTCAAGTATGCACAGTAGATGAAGCACAAGACAAATAAACTGGATCAGCAAAAGCAGGAAAACAATCTTTGTGAGAATTCTCTAAAATAAATTTAATAGCTGGATGCCATCCTTCACCATGCATTCAGTTGAAACTCTCTTTCTCAAAAACTTAAAAAATAACTAATTTAAGTTGATTGAAAATGCTTAAATGTTTCACAGGTTCATAATTAATAGTTGAAACAATAGATTCTATGCCTATTCAGAACATAATTAAACAAAGACTATCAATATCAGAATATCTGGTGCAGCAGCGAAATTTCAGATATGGAGTTCTCAGTAAAACTAAGAGAAATCAGATCTTAAAGCTATTCCCATGGGAGAAACATAAAGAAGAGGTAATGGCAAACAGAATTATTCTAGTCTGCTCATGAAAAGTTGGCAGGCAAACAGCAAAAAAATACCATGCAAGATAATTTGGTGCATATCTATCATCCATCAACACACAAGGCGTGTCATTCATCAACAGCAGACGCTACCACCATTATCATTTAATGCCACCGCATCCCTCATTGACACAAAGTTCTGTCCCTCACTAGCATAAGCATCCCTCATCAATATCAAATCGTCTATACCTTTTCATGCATATATTTCAAGGTCAAACTCATTGCTCGCTCCCTCTAATACAACTTCATCATCTGCTCCTTAGCCAATCATGTCACTCTACTTCAGGCGGTGTTGCCACTCATCTCATAGTCGGCCATGTTACACGCTCCTCAAATAACTTCACTACTCATTCCATAGCTAGCTGCCTCATTTGTGCATCAGTATGAAGTATTGTATCTTAAGCTAATGACATTGTTCACAACTCCACAAATAACCCTAACAATTGTTCATAATTTAGCCACATCACTCATGTTATTCCATCAGTGCATGTTGTCTACATAGACAACAAGGCTTCATTAACAAATCAACCAACTAAGGTGACTCTTTCAAGCATAAATCACTCTAAAAGAGAAGGAATTGTCGAGCATCCATTTAAATATTAAGCTCATCACTTCCTAAAAGAGTAAAAGCTCTCAAACCCAAAGAATTAAGGCAATCTTATGAAGTAATGTCGAGAAAAATAAGGTAGATAAACTTAACTTCAATTTGATAATTATATGTCATGTTACATAGGCAGCAGTCACAAGAGGATGCTCATGTTGACGTTCAAGGCACAATATTGGTTGAAGAGGCATGCTACTATCTTCCCTTCAATGCTTCATGCATATAGGAGGAACTTAATTTAAAAAAAAAAAGAAAAAAAATGTTTCTAGAGGATTTCATTTCTACATTTCTATGCCTCCTTCGCGGGCCCTATAAGACATTTCACCCCTTTGCTAAGTCATAATCTCAACCTTAAAGAATAAGGTCAATTTGACTTGGAACAAACTTTCATGATTCCAAATAAGGGTTGCATGCAATTGCGCTGCATCTCAAAACAAATTTAATCAACCCTCAGTGGATTCATTTAAATTCATCCCAAATAAGCTAAGGTTATTAAACACAATTCTAACCAATAATCTTATAAAAATTCAATTCGACTTTTTAAATATTAACAAGGTTATCATGTGAGGGTTACAACCAACAAAATCGAACAGATAATCAAAACCCTCAATGGCTCACTTCTAGCTTTTTCTAATATGGACTATGGTGATCATATAAAATATCCATCAGCAATTCTGGAGAATGGCAGACTCCAGCCAACAATCCTGGGAAATAGTTAAAATACTAGATGGATTTGTCCGCCCTAGACAAGGCTATCTGACTTTCTCTGGGAATCATGGCCATGAAACAAATCAACAAGCTCAAAGAGGACTTGTTATTCTCAATTAGCAAACATTACACCACATAAAAGTTGCACGAAAAACTAAAAAGCTCTTCTCAAATTATGACACTTTTTCTTTAAAAAAAAAAGATAAAAAATGTGCCCCGAGATACAATTCCCATGTTCAAGTTAAAAAATCAATTTTCAAGCCAACCTCAACAAGTGCTTTGCTAGAAAACTCACCATAATTCAACCACTTGTCAAACCTAAAGTAGGGCTCTTCTTCTTCAAATCAGTTTTCAATGCATATTGCCATATAATTCAATTAATTGTTTGAAGACAAGGCATTATCCTACAAGCTCGAGAATTCAATCAAAAGAATTAGCCCATGACAAAGAACCAAATAAAAAAAATAAATAACCTAATTTTCTAAGCAAAAACTGGAGGTTTTCATCAGAAAAAATTAACTAAATCATGTTGACTCATTAACAACTCATCTAAAAGTTTTTAGAGGGTTCAAAGGCTTTTACAAGCCCATAAAACTAAATAAGTGTCATCACTTCATACACGAATCAATAATCCAGACGGTCAAGTGCCATGCACTATGGCTTATTGCTCAATTCTCCCACGGTGTAGATGACATCTCTCATTGTGAAGTGTAAGGTTCCATAACCCATCCTTTAACAAGCATTATTTCCATAAATTAAATCTCCACCTGCAAGTTCTTACCGACAAACTAGAATAGGGGCCTTTTATGGCATGATCAAAAAGGATCTCTAACAAGTTGTACGGTGAAGGATGGTAAAACCCAATGAAAATTATCACGGCCACATGAAAATGATTTGGTTCATGACATTGAGGGGAAATCCAAGCTGACACCCAAGTAGAGTTGATACCAGGGTAAACTGAAATCACAATAGAAAAATCAAATATTATTACTAATAAAGTCAATATACAATTACAACTAATACATTTGAGAGGAAAATAACAATGGACTCAACAACCCAACTCAAATTAGCGTGGATCTCGGGGTGGTGGTGATCGGCATACGGTTGGAAGGTGGAAGAGTTGTGGACGAGATGGTCAGCTAGCAGAAAACAGCAACGTAGAGGTTCCCCGGGTTATAGACAGCAAGCATGCAGTGGATAACAATGTGGAACAGCTGTCCATGATGATGACGGCAAGTGGGAAGGGGTTAGGGCACAGATTTTGTAGACGGCTGAGCATGTGAAGGGAAGGAGCAAAGGCTGGGGAGGCCGGGACAAGCAGGGACAGCAGTACAATTGCGGAAGGGGACAGTAGTGGTGGCCGGAACAGCCCCAAAGCTGCAGGAAGAAAAGGTCTGGATGGCTGGAACATTTGGCAAACAGCTGGGAACAGCTATTCGAATGGTCAATAGCGAGGGGGAATGACGAGGGCAACAACGGGAGATGTAGCGGACTGCAGGACAGCAAGAAGGTGGATGTCTGGTGTCAAAACCCGGCCCAGGGAATGGAATTAATCAAGACGGGAGCGGACAGTCGGAAAGTGGAAATTATGTCTTTTATTATTCTACAATTATTATTCACAATTTAAATGAAAGGGTCACTAAAAAATTCAATTAAATTAATAAAATAAAAAGTTTTCTTTCATATTGTTGTTCCCTCCTTCTGTATACATTACCTCCTCTTGTATTTATTTTATTTAAAAGTATAAAACCTCAAAAAATGTTAAAACAACATAATGAGTTATCTAAAAATAACTCAAGAGCAATCATACTTCAAAACTACAGTAACTCAAGAAAGAAAAACAATATTTATGATGGTATGCACGGCAACTGCTCCTGCTCTTCCTCAAATACAAGCACGAGCGAAAGCCCCCTCGACATTCCTTTTGGCTTTGTATTATTCGCACGATACACATTATTTCCTATCGTTCCCTTTCGTTCAGTTCCTGTAGAAATCTCGTTTTCGTCTCTCCATCAGAATCGCCAACTGCCACCGTGTTCGCAATACACCTGCTAGCGACAAGAAGGAGATAAAATGCTTAAAATGAAAACTTATATGCAGTCATTCACACTAACTTTTAAGATGTGTAAATGGCTTCATCACTAAATAAATTCTTAAGATAATATTCAAATTGAATATAAATATCTCAAGATTTAAACAAAGCTTTCAAGATGCACTCTTTTCGGCCCTTTGATTTAATTCATGTTTAAAACTGCATAAATTGCATTAAGTCACCAAATGCTCTAGCAAAAATAGTTCAAACACATGAATTAAATGAATACATATGCTCTAAATAACGTATTGAATGCTCAAATACTAGGTTTGAGAATATTGCACAACGTTTATAGGACAGAGTTGTAGGTATTAATAACCTAGTCTGATCCCCCTCTTTGTAAGAACTAAAGTTGACGAGTCTAGTGAGCTCTAATAAATGTCCAAATCCTGAAATAAGAATTTATAAGTTCAAATCACCAATGCAGTCTATTTCTTCTCCTTGTAAGGACAGGATTCGACATTACTTATATCCAAAGGCTACCAGGAACGAGAAAAACACAAAAAAAGAGGCAAACGCCAAAACAAAAGTGAGAGGAAGAAAATGAATACTTAGAATGGCGAGAGATGGGAATTCATACCCTCGGATTACACCCCGAAGCCCTAAATCGCAAACTACAGCCTTCCCAGGTGTCCCTAGGCTTGCCTGCATGCGACATGGCTACAGTATCCAAGTCAAATTTTTAACAGGATTCGACTACCAAGTCATTGCAGTGAGGGAAAGGTGATCGCGAGAAAAAAAATTGGGTGAGGGGAGAAAACAGAAACTTTAGATGCCCTATTTGATCGATCAAAGGAAATAAAAGACGTGAAAGGTGCGATAGTAACAAAGGATTAGAGAGAAGGATTAAATTAAGTTTGATTAAAGTTAATTAAACGGAAAACTTTCATGTTTTATATGTCTTAATTAATTCATAATTTAAAAATAGTGTTTTACAGAGAATTGACCGATTTCATGCGTAGAATTTAATAAATTACTTCGATCAAATTTTGGAAGATGAAAATTTTGGCTAATTTTCAATTGATTCGACTTTACCTGATATTATGAAATTTGTGCGTTATATTATCTAATTGAGCGAGCTGCACTCTTTTTTTGTGCAATTCACTCTGACAAGTTTTTAATTTCCTGAAGCCATTACAATTTTCACAAATATCCACACAAAAATTCATTTTCAACAAATAATTGTTCACAAAGAGAAAATTTTCTATACAAAAGGAGGTATAATAATCATTTTCTAATGACCCAAAATTTGAACTACAAATCAAGTCAAAATTGTTTATTTCTAACCAACTGTAAAAAGTTAGGTTAATTGCCTCTATTGAACCCACTTTTTCAAGATCAATAAGAGATAAAATTAATCTACTAATATATGACAATTCTAGTGGTAGCCTCCACTGGCTATTGGTTGTTTTAGTAAACCTTGATCCTAAGGAGTTGCAAGATTTTTCAAGCCTGAAGGAGCTCCAAAAAAAGAAAAAATCCTACGAGTGGCCATCAAGGAAGTATAAAATTGTCCGTGTTCAAAGTAAACTAGAGCCAAAGAAAAATCCCAAGAGCAATTTTCATCCAAAATTTAGTAGTATTTTCTAAGCTCTGTGAGCTTGAATCATAAGAGACTTACACTATAGTATTGCTTATTTAGCAGTCATCTCTCTTACACTGTGGTCATGATCATCTACAAACATAAATTGTTACCTCTCTTATGTCACAATCACATCTCTCAAAATTGACATTACAATCTTGTTTGTCTTGTAGTCATAGTCATCACCATCACTAGACTCGTGATGCAAACTTGCTTATGCACAACTATCTCTTTCTAACTAGTGTCACAACTTCAAGTACACTATAGTACTTATGTCGCTACCTCACTTATGTTATAAACATCTTCACTTTCAAACATGAGTCACAACCTAGCTTGTATTATAATCAACTCCTCCAAAACATATGTTGCAATCCAATTCGTGTTGTAGCCATGTATCTCAAGACATGCACGGCAATCTCACTTATAGTGCACCCATTTCCTTCAAGAATTGCATCGCAATCGCCTTTCCACAGTAGTCGCCTCCTTTAAAACATGCATCATAACCCAAAAGCTCACTCAAGTCGAATGTATCTCCTTCTAGGCTTGCACTACAACCTCACTTGCAATGTAACTATCACCACCTCATAAACTATGTTGCAACCTCACTTTTGTCGTAGTAATTTCCCTTGTCTTATTTCACAATCTTTCTTGTGTCTGTTGACCTCATTTTTAGTTAGGTCTTAGCCTCCTAATCTTAGAACCTACGATCTAGCTTTAGGANCATATGCTCTAAATAACGTATTGAATGCTCAAATACTAGGTTTGAGAATATTGCACAACGTTTATAGGACAGAGTTGTAGGTATTAATAACCTAGTCTGATCCCCCTCTTTGTAAGAACTAAAGTTGACGAGTCTAGTGAGCTCTAATAAATGTCCAAATCCTGAAATAAGAATTTATAAGTTCAAATCACCAATGCAGTCTATTTCTTCTCCTTGTAAGGACAGGATTCGACATTACTTATATCCAAAGGCTACCAGGAACGAGAAAAACACAAAAAAAGAGGCAAACGCCAAAACAAAAGTGAGAGGAAGAAAATGAATACTTAGAATGGCGAGAGATGGGAATTCATACCCTCGGATTACACCCCGAAGCCCTAAATCGCAAACTACAGCCTTCCCAGGTGTCCCTAGGCTTGCCTGCATGCGACATGGCTACAGTATCCAAGTCAAATTTTTAACAGGATTCGACTACCAAGTCATTGCAGTGAGGGAAAGGTGATCGCGAGAAAAAAAATTGGGTGAGGGGAGAAAACAGAAACTTTAGATGCCCTATTTGATCGATCAAAGGAAATAAAAGACGTGAAAGGTGCGATAGTAACAAAGGATTAGAGAGAAGGATTAAATTAAGTTTGATTAAAGTTAATTAAACGGAAAACTTTCATGTTTTATATGTCTTAATTAATTCATAATTTAAAAATAGTGTTTTACAGAGAATTGACCGATTTCATGCGTAGAATTTAATAAATTACTTCGATCAAATTTTGGAAGATGAAAATTTTGGCTAATTTTCAATTAATTCGACTTTACCTGATATTATGAAATTTGGGCGTTATATTATCTAATTGAGCGAGCTGCACTCTTTTTTTGTTCAATTCACTCTAACAAGTTTTTAATTTCCTGAAGCCATTACAATTTTCACAAATATCCACTCAAAAATTCATTTTCAACAAATAATTGTTCACAAAGAGAAAATTTTCTATACAAAAGGGGAGGTAAAATAATCATTTTCTAATGACCCAAAATTTAAACTACAAATCAAGTCAAAATTGTTTATTTCTAACCAACTGTAAAAAGTTAGGTTAATTGCCTCTATTGAACCCACTTTTTCAAGATCAATAAGAGATAAAATTAAGCTACTAATATATGACAATTCTAGTGGTAGCCTCCACTGGCTATTGGTTGTTTTAGTAAACCTTGATCCTAAGGAGTTGCAAGATTTTTCAAGCCTGAAGGAGCTCCAAAAAAAGAAAAAATCCTACGAGTGGCCATCAAGGAAGTATAAAATTGTCCGTGTTCAAAGTAAACTAAAGCCAAAGAAAAATCCCAAGAGCAATTTTCATCCAAAAGTTAGTAGTATTTTCTAAGCTCTGGGAGCTTGAATCATAAAAGACTTACACTATAGTATTGCTTATTTAGCAGTCATCTCTCTTACACTGTGGTCATGATCATCTACAAACATAAATTGTTACCTCTCTTATGTCACAATCACATCTCTCAAAATTGTCATTACAATCTTGTTTGTCTTGTAGTCATAGTCATCACCATCACTAGACTCGTGATGCAAACTTGCTTATGCACAACTATCTCTTTCTAACTTGTGTCACAACTTCAAGTACACTATAGTACTTATGTCACTACCTCACTTATGTTATAAACATCTTCACTTTCAAACATGAGTCACAACCTAGCTTGTATTATAATCAACTCCTCCAAAACATATGTTGCAATCCAATTCGTGTTGTAGCCATGTATCTCAAGACATGCACGGCAATCTCACTTATAGTGCACCCATTTCCTTCAAGAATTGCATCGCAGCCGCCTTTCCACAGTAGTCGCCTCCTTTAAAACATGCATCATAACCCAAAAGCTCACTCAAGTCGAATGTATCTCCTTCTAGGCTTGCACTACAACCTCACTTGCAATGTAACTATCACCAACTCATAAACTATGTTGCAACCTCACTTTTGTCGTAGTAATTTCCCTTGTCTTATTTCACAATCTTTCTTGTGTCTGTTGACCTCATTTTTAGTTAGGTCTTAGCCTCCTAATCTTAGAACCTACGATCTAGCTTTAGGAATTCTTATTGACTATCCTAGCGGACTAGCAATGGAACCCACCTCCCGTAGAATTTCAAGCCACTTCTTGACTCATTTTTGTGAAGAACTCACATGAGTGGTTCCAAGCACTCAACTTTTAGTTGCAAGGGCTCAGGACCAACATGTAGAGGGCCCGAAATTGAGTTCCTATAGGATCAACACTCTTAGGTGAACCCTCTGTGACTCGATTACTCGCGAACGCCGCTTCTCATGCACTCACTGCACCACACACGATTTTGACTTAAATCGACTCGCCCACCGGCGAACTCGTCCGGACGACCCTGGATGACGAAACGGACCGCACCGACGCGTCCAGAACGTCAACTTTAGCTAAAAAGGACACCCATATCGCTATGGTTTAACGCGCGCACATATGGCACGAAAATCGAGGCACGATAGCACGCGAGGTTCAACTCGAGTTCGATTTGGACTGAACTCGGGCTGAACAAAGGTTAAACGTTTTTTGAATTTTAAATTTTTGAATTTCAAATTCATCATTTAATTTTATCTTAATTAGGAGTTAGAATTTTCCATTTGAAACCAGCTACACGAATGGAATTTATTTAATTCCCCGCCTAATCTCGCGTAACGTTCACCTCGGCTATACAATCCCGCTTAGCTCCTTCCTGGCATCGGCTCTCTTCCACTCCGCACCGAAAACTCCTCGTTTATTTCCCTGCCTATGCTCGAAACAGGTCGGCTTCCCTCTTCCTCTACCGATCCCGACTCCCTCGACCCGCTCAACGTCTCGCCTGCTCGCTTCTTCCCTGCGTCGAAGAAGCTCGATCCCGATTCCTGCACTCGCCTGGTCGCCTCTTCCCTGCGTCGAAGAGGCTCGATCCGGTCTCCCGCACCGAAGCCGTAGACCCCATCTGCTCTGCTCGATCCCGTACGCCCCTTCCTCCACACGACGAAGCGCTCCTCCCCTGCGACCCGAAAGCTGCTCCTCCCCTTTTCGTTCGTTCGCCCTGCCTCCTCCTTCCTCTGCCGCCGAACGTACGAAGCCGAGTTCGACTCTTCCTTCCTCTGCTGCCGAACGGACGAAGCCGAGTTCAACTCTTCCTTCCTCTGCTACCGAACGGACGAAGCCGAATTCGACTCCATCTTCCTCTCACGGCAAGATTCGGCTCTTCCCATTCGATCCTGCGAGCTCTTCCGCACGCAAAAGAAGCCCCGCTCGAGCTTGCCTCCTCCCTTCTTGATCGACAGAGCCCCCGCCACTCTCTGCGACTGGATCGAAGCCCCCGATCAAAACAGATCTGCTGCTCGCTCGATCCCGTTCTCCCTCTGCGCTCGACAGACCCTCGTCCTCCCCTCACACAGCACCCAGCTCGATTCGACCTCCCTCTTCCTCACGCACGCAGGAGAAGCGCCCGAATCTGTTCTTTACTCGACTGAAGCTGCTAGCCTCCTTCTCGCCAGCGAACAGCAACCTCGAGACAAGTATATTCTTCCAGCTATCTTATGGCTATCAAATTATTTACATAAATTTGAAATGGAATCCTCTTCACATGAATACATTCTTACTCATTTTGGAGAAATATAAACAATATTTCGATTATATGTTATTGTTGATTTTAAACGCTCATTTACTGGTTTTATGTTTCAAGCACCTAAATGCAAATATTTTGATGTTCCAATGACCATTTACTTGCTGATTTTAAATACTCATTTGTTAATTTCATGTTTCGAGCACTCGAAAGGAAATACTATGAGGCTCGATATGATCGTTATTCTAGGGCTTGAATGCTTCTTTGCAGGTCTATATTCTTTTATTTCCGAATGCCTCCCTTGGGGGTTGTTTTACATGTTGTTTGGTGGATTTAAACATTGCGATTTTTAGGGCTTTGTCAACTGATTCATGTACTATTTTAAAGACAATTTGTTAATTGATTTTGGAGAGTTTACACACTATTTTGGACTGAATTTCCCAACTGATTTTTGGATATTTAAAATTGATGCATTGATCTTACATGAGAGGTGTGAGAGTTTTAAAAATTACTCTTTTATTGCTGATTTTTTTAGAACTTTGTCTGCTGTTTTGGAGGCATTAAACCCATCATTTGTGGGGTTGTTTTAATCACTATTTTGAGGCATTTTTATGGGCTGATTTTGAGGCAATCTACGCACTATTTTTGCAAAATTTATGTAGCCTTTAAGCATTGATTTATGCATGGTTTAGAGTTGGATTTAAGAAGCTCTTTTGCCTACAATCTTGAGTTTCATTTGATTATTATTTAAACGCTTTTAGGTCGATCCACTCGTTGTTTACTCCCTTGACTTTACTAGTTTTGGAAGTGGGTCTGTCTTATCTTTCTTTTGTTTTACTTCTTTTTAAATGGTTAAGTCATAAAGACGGGGATTGATGATTTAATTAATTGGAAGATATAGAAAACCTTAAATCACATTAAGTATAAGTTAAAGTGTAGGTTTCCTAGAATTTTAAGTGCACACCCTTGGTGAGAGTCTATCCACCTAGTCCTCGGTTTAGGCTTCCTACACTTTAGAAGCACACCCTAGGTGAAAGCCCATCCACCTAGTTCTCGGTTTAGGCTTCCTACACTTTAGAAGCACACTCTAGGTGATAGCCCATCCACCTAGTCCTCGGTTTAGGCTGCCTACACTTTAGAAGCACACCTTAGGTGAGAGTCTATCCACTTAATCCTCAGTGTAGACCTCTTAAACTATAGGTGTACACCTTATGTGGAAGCCCATCCACCTAATTCTCAACACAGACTTCCTAAATTTTAGGAGCACACCTAGGTGAGATTCCATCCACCTAATTCCAAGCATAGACTTCCTAGATTTTAGGAGCACACCCTAGGTGAGTCCATCCACCTAAGCCCTCAGCATAG
>NEWO01000045.1:1120674-1183608 GCA_003013225.1 Phalaenopsis aphrodite
TAATAACTTTTGCATGAAAAATCTTCCTATGAAAATTTATAAAGGTCCACGGCTAGTCACTTGGATTGAGGTTAAGAACTGTCTTCTGTAGATTGTCGAGTTGGTAACTCTTACTCAAGATCGGGAAGCACACAGCTCAGCTCTGAGCCCCCACTTTTACCAATGTCTTATACCCAGTCCTGATCTTTCATATGTGGTTATGTGTTTCTTTTGCTTGTGATTTTACTACTCGTTTTTATGGCTTTCATACTGGGTTTTCTTCCTTTATTTATTTTTCTTGCAAGTTTATTTAAATCTGCTGCAAATTATATTATGCTCGCAACATTAATCACGCAACAGTAGCAGATGCCCAGGTACGTTTTTACAGTTTATCTATAGCATTTTACTTTACTGCAGTTACCTTTCAAGTACATTTTTATTTACATACAATTTGATTATTCTGCATTCAAAACAAAATATTGACACTAAAACTGTGAAGCACAAATCACCAATCTCAAACACTTAAACCTGGATCCATCGCGACGACAAGAGCTTGGAGCCAACTTTATGGGCAGCACGACGAGGAGCTTGGAGCGAACAATAAGATCTTCTTCAGCATTATCCCTTCTTAGTATAATAACAACCCATAAGACTTCGAGGTAACTCGCCTAGAGCGACGTAAATCCTCACCCTCTTTTAGGCCCCTGCACAACCATGTTGTGCAGCATAAGTCCTAACTCGCTTTAGGTTTCGAGGTTGTTATGTGGTACGACGTAAACCCTCATTTCTCTGTGGGCTATTTGCATAATCGGGTATTATGCAAATATAAGTCCCAAATAATAAAATTGGCAGGATTGAACATTCAAATAACATCATCTCTAAAAATGCAGCCACACAGTAGGATAGTTTGGGAAGTCACTGTGAATTCTCCTCAGGATCTATGACATCTCTTACCTTTTCTTTTATTTGGACTCCTGAAATAATTGTTCCTATTTGAGCCACTCTCACTTGCCTTTTTCCACATCCTACCTTGAAAACCTAAACTTTGAATTCTTGAAGGCTATAACCACTGATCATTATCGAGAGTTTTCTTAAGTGATTCCCGTCACTTGGGATGTAATTAACTATAGGGGCTTGCCTCTATAGGGAACTTGAAACCCAGGTAAAATAAACTCTATTTAATCTTTGTATTAAATAGGGGAATTTGTCGGTCATATATAAAAGGTTCGCAGACCAAATGGATGTCACAAATCTCTTAGTTTGCAGGATTGGGCCTATTATCGGGGTCTACACTTTCTTCTTGGAATGTGTAGTATTCAGGGTGTCAGGCACGATTATGCAAATTATTGGACTAATGAGATCAATTCGGTCTCTTTTTTTTTTGAAAATTAAAACATACTACTTTCAAAACCCAAACTATATATCTATTATATTAAATTAAATTTCCAAAATTATTTTCATATTTCATATTTTCAAATCTATCGAAAAAGTTGACCGACAGTGTCATAGCCAACTTCGCTCCATATCTCCATCACAACTTTCAAGACATTCATCATAGCAATCTATGTGCAAGGTCTACACCACAGCGAAGTCTAACAAGATATTCACCATATCCATCCTTATCTGAGATTGGACAACAATCATCCTAACTAAGATTATATTACAAACACCACCAATTATATGGTAGTCTTATTATCATAAGCATTAAAAATGTTCACAAACAGCACAAGTGGAGGCCTACAATATTTTGTAATTGGTCAAGAGCTACGTGCACTAAAATCTCTCTAGTTGCTTGAAGATTAACCACTCTTATTTGTTTAATTGGTATCTTATCCTAAATTTTTACAAATAATAATTGTTGCTCAAGTAGACCAATTCCCACATTTTTTTACTCCAAGAATTTTTCACAAAAAAAAAACTTGTATCCCACTCGATTTTATATTTGATTATTAGTGAGTTGTCGCAAATATCTAAGGCAATTGAAGTTTACCATAAATAAAGACTCAACTTCACGAGTGCAACAATTATATAGAATAAATAAATTGTATTTTACAAATAACCATAAGATTGGTTAACACCTTGGTTATATTCTACCGATAATGCATTGTTAATAGTCAAATAAGGAGAATTCTAACAAAATAGTAATCAAAATACAAAAAAGCCCAAATTCATATGTCATTTCATTTAGTGTGGGCAAGCTCGAGCCCATAAAACACAAACTCGAGGTCAACTTAGACTTATCAAGCTCATCTCAAGTCAAGTGATGCTAAGCTATAGGTATTCGCAATTCAATGATCTGATTGTGATATGAAACAAGATTGGCTCATTAATTTTGACTTGAGTGACAATCAACTAAAAGAAGATTCAACTCAAGTCAAATTTTTATCTTATATAGCCCTATTTGGGGTGGTTGTTTCACTGCTTCTCGCTTTATAAAGTACCTGAGGGTGCATTTGGGGAGCTCTATTTGGCCGGCTTCTAGGAAAATCACGTCGTAGAAACCATGTTTTCCAGAACTTGGTGGAGGTCCTCCGTTCTATGGTCTCGTCCGCACTTGAGTTTGATTTTATGTTGTTTCCCTCAACCAAATTGAGTATTTACCCACATTATACCCGATTTACCCCCCTCCCTATTTGATCTTCTCTTCGATCTCCTTCATTGCTTAGGGTTTCCTTTCACTAGCTGAATCTCCTTCACGTATATGATGTTGCCTTCAATTATCCTCTATATCTTTGTGATTTTTTTTATGCATTTAGATTTATTTGATATATGGCTTTGTGTCCTCCTCATAGGATTTTCTTAATGTAATCATCTATGGGCTCGATTCAATTTAATTTCAGGGTTGTATTAAGTGCATTCAGTGCTATGTCCTTCGAATTTTTGGATCAATTCATTGTTTCGAAATTTTTGGGCTTGCTATGTTTTTGGTGGGAGTTCGGTGGTTTTGGTTAAAGGCGGTGTTTCAATTTTTATGCGTAAAGATGAAAGTTTAGGTGTGGGATTCGTAAATTCCTAAGAATTGTGTGATATGCATGTAGTATCTACATTTGGCAAGGGCAAAATAGTCTCTCTTTCAGAAACAATTGCAGTAGATCAATTCACAACCGAATTATCCAAACAAATTGCAGCTGATTCTCCAGGCAATTTTTCATTGAAAGTGTGCATTTTGCATTAAAGGTAAAGCAAGATACAAAATGTTATACAAAACTATGCCCTCCGGGCATTACAAAAGTATGCTCCATCATGTTCTAAAAGGGAAAAAGGAGCATGTGTGCTACATATAGACTTGAGAAAAAAACTATCTGCAAAGCATGCTTAGCAAAAAAAACTATCTGCAAAGCATGCTTAGCAAAAAAAATGAGCAACGCTGTTACAAAAGCATGCAACAAAATGAAATAAAACCTCTCTAAAATAAAAAGGAAAGCCTATATCACTGCAACTTCTCCTGAAAGCAGTTTTGCAGTTGCTTCTTCAAAAAACTGCAGATATCCCAAATTCACCTTAAGAAGAGTTTCAATCCAACAACAAACATAAATCCATGCATATATGAATTCAGACATAATAGATTGAAATATATATATATATATATATATATATATATGAGCATAAATAGAAATTCAAATCCATTCATGAACATATCCCTGTATGCATTCATAACAACATGTGATTGGTCTTCATGACTTCATCCAATCTTGAGTTAGTTAAGTTAATTTCAATCAACACTTATTCTAAAGTTTGATTTGAGCCGAGCATGGCTTGTTAGTCAATTTTTCGAGTTCAATTTGATATAGATCCAGGCCAAAGCCAGTACTGTTTACAGTATTTTAAAAAAAAAATAAAAGGGCTCAGATTAGTGGTGGCTGTGGCTGGGGGTGTGCTTCTAGGACGCCTAGTCAACTAATTTCCGAACCACTCAGAATTTGCATGATTTCCTCCAAGAAAAAAAAAAGTTCTAAAGAAAATGTAATGAAAGGTTCTTTGATTGCTTAACCCCATGAAAGAATATACTTATAACTAAGCCCAACCTACTAGACTGTACATGTTATTCCAGAAAAACACTTAATATATGCACAAGACACAAAATGGCATCGATTTCAGTCTTGCTACAGAAGACATTGTACTTTTAATTCTGAGGATATCAAGATAGCCAATAGATTAACCATATTATTTATACAACCACTAGCCTGCATATGGTAAAAGAAAACTAAAAAATACCAACAAAGAGTACTACCAGGGTAAAACTTATGTGATAAGATCAACATTTCATAGATTCTTTTCACTCATTTTAATAGGGTTTCAAATACAAAAGGCCGTCCTCATATTTGGATAACCAAAAGATTAGCCATATTATTTGTATACCATCAAAATTACTGCAAATGGAAAAAGAATCTTTGTCAAGGGTCGGGATTCGAAAGCCTCCAACAAATACATCTTATAAACCTACAATAAAAAAATCAAAGGATAATCCCACAAGAAAGGCAGTCTGCCCATAAACAGCTATAGTTTCGTCCTCTTTTTTTTCAGGCAGGGTTAGCGCTTGAACCTAGCCCCTTATACTTTTTCACTTTGTTTCCAACTAATGTGTTATGCATTTAAGCACCAAACAGCTGTAGTTAGTATCAGACATTTTACATATGACAATTGCCCCATACCTTCCTACATTCTCATATTAACTATTGTTGCACAACAAGAATGTCAACCCTTAGTGCATTATCTAAGCTCTACTAGTAAGGCACAGAAAGAAGCAAGCTAATGGTCAACAATTAACCTAAAATTCAAAAAGTTAAAACCTCTTAATCAATGCTCAACTAGAACCACAACAATAGCAAAGAAAAGGTAAAAACCTTATAAATAAAGATGTTCAATTATAAGAGAAGATCATATATTACAAAATCTTGGAAGATAAAAAACTCGGAGAAATTACAAACATCACAAAATCGTTAGGGCTATTACCAGCTTGTTGGTTAATGAACATTTGCAGCCCAAAATTTGACAAATCAGCTACATCAAGTTGGTCTGAAAAGACAACCTCAGAAACAACACCGGATCCCAGTGGAACAACAACAGCTGCCAGATTGTCCATGCTTCCTCTTTCAAAAGCATTATTTACAATTGAATCAGCACAAGAATGTGATAGTCCATGTACACACCAAGGTATAGTACTGGATCTTAAGTTGTCATCCCATAAAACCTTACAAACATCTTGTGTGGTCATTTTCTCAAAGATTCCATCAGATGCGATAACCAGACAAGTGTCATTTTCACTTATAGATTGCCAATCTGTCACTTCTGGAATGGATATGACACCGTATCTACACTTATTCAAGATAAAAAATAAAACTTTGGTTGGAAGGCATAATATGAACTATACCCAAAATAGCTTGGAAATTGATAAATCTGATGAAAATATAAAAATGGAGTACAAGGACATTGAACATGATAATCAGAACCATATAATGAATATTTTGAAAAATTAAAAATTAATAAAGTTAGCAACTATGATAATGTTAAACAAACTCACACAAAAGCAATAAAAAAGAAGGATATTTTAATATACCAATTTCCAAATAGTTCAAAAGACATTTAGTATGCACACTACTGCTAAAAATAACAAAAGTTAACATTTTTCCCTGCCTAACATATACGTAATAGCTGTAAGCATGTAAGAGAGACCTGCCCAACAAGCACCCTCCCTCAGACCATTCATATGATCTTCACATACGACATGACCCAATTTTGCCCAATCACCACAATCTTCGTTTCCTATGCCTTCTACCTGTTTTTACTTCTTCTCATTCTCCAATAAACACTAACAAAAACCCCATCCATTGCAGCCACTATTTTTTTCATTTGCATCTCTGTCTCCGCCTTCTCTTCTAATGCAGCCTATCTAGTATGTTGAGAATTTCTGTAGATCAGCTACTGCCTCACTTATATGTTAATCAAGACTTTGTTTACACTATGACTCATTCAGAAAAATAATAAGATGTTTCAAATATATTTTCATTTTGTTAGTGTCATTAATTTTATTTGTAGTGGTACTACAGAACTTTAAAGTTTGAGGTCGTTTAATAAAAGGATCTTTCATGGTCAATTGTATGAGACTTGGATTATTAAATAAGATGAGCTTTAAAGCTACCCCCATGGACATTAAGGATTCCACCATTTTGGTGATTTAAGGACCCATCACTTGTTTAGACACTTTGAGAATTCAGCATTAACATTTAGAGGATTTCCTATGTAGATTCCTAGTAGTCCTCCTTTTTCTCTTTTATATTAAACAATAACGGAACAAAATGCTACAGTAAAATTCTTTAATTGAATCAGAAGTTAGTAGGGTCGTCATCGCATCTGGGATCCAAATTCATGAAACCAGGGGTTGTATTTTTTTCATCTTTGTTTTAACGTATAAGTAAATTATCATATGCATTCTGATAGGATGAGCTATTTGAGGTAAGTTATACTTAATTTTATTGTAGTCTATGCTCATGTAATATCAAGCGCATGCCTTGGTTAATTTCAAAAATAGATCATCTAATAACCAATATTTTTTTACTAGATGAAAAGGAAAAGCTTTTTACAAAGATTATAAAATGATTTCAAGAGAGTTTGATCACACTACAAACTAGAAGTTATGGATTTATATCTTAAAAGAACAATAACTAAGAAAAAAAATTATTACATCACAACCAAGTCCTGGAAATTGAAAAGCGAAAAAAATATTAAACTTTCAAAATATGTAGTCACATGTTACAATGGGAGGAAAAGTAGACATATTTAATTGATCTAAACCTAATTGAGAAAAGACGATTAGTTCCACTAAGAGATTCATGTATAAATTTCAAGAGAGATCATAAATAAATCATGCACGGGTAAGAAACACTGGTACTGGAGTGAGGAGTTACAAAAAATTATTAAGTAAGAAAATGAGTTTTTTAAAAAATAGCAAAAATTAAATAAGCCAAAAGCTTTGTAAAAAGCATAGTGAGTAAAACAAAAGCTACAACTTTGGCTGATTTATACAATAAGTTTTGTACGAAAAAAAAGAAAGAGAATGAGATATATAGAATAGCTATAACAAGCAACAAGAGAGCATAGGACTTATAATCAAGTTAAATGTATTAAAAGTTAAGATAATTAAATCTTGATTGAAAATGAAGATATCTAAAAAATTATTTTTAAAAAAATTAGTTTGGAAAAGCATAGTAAACAATATAACGAATTATATTATAGATTTATCGATAAATTTAAGTGAAATTAGCTCCGAATAAAATGCGTAAAAGTAGGCATTAGATACAAATAAAAAACATATTATGATTTCAAGGGTGGGTTATAGGGGATTTTGCAATTGTTTTGATCAGCAAATATTTTGAATGGAATTCTAAAGATTAAGAAAATGTAGAATGAATGGATAAAAAGTACTTCGATATTAATATTTAATAGCAAAGGCATTTTAAAAATTGTACTAATTATAAACAAATTAAATTTATTATTCATGCAATGAAGCTATATAAGAAAATAATGGTACTTAAGATTAATTAAATTTCAAAGACCAATTTGATTTCACGCCATAAATATCTACTATCATAATGATTTGTTGTAATGCAACGAATAGAGATGTATAGAATAAGAAAACAGCCAAAAATACATAATATGAAAGCAAATTTGTGTCAAGAAATTTAATAAATAGAACAAGGAAATGACCTTCAAATACCTTTCTTAACTTTGAGAAGGCATATGGTCAAGAACAATGAAAATTTATTTGGCGTGCATTGAAGTAAAAAGGTGTGTCAAAAACAACATTAATTTTAACAGAGATATGTATGATGAAGCATTGACTAATAATAGAAATGGTTGCCGAGTGATTTAATTAAATAGTAGATTTATGTCAAATATGTATTTCCTATAAAGATACATACAAAAGATATTCAAAACAAGCTGGCTTGATGTATGCTTTTTGTAAATGATATAGTTCTAAGTGAAAAAATTTCCACTAGATTAACTGAAATTTTGAATAATAAAACTGTTTAAAGATAACAGATTTAAAATTAATTGAATAAAAACTCATACAAAATGCGTAATTTTAATTGGTGCCATATTAAAAATTTATTAAAATTTTATTTCAATATTATTAGAGCAAAAGTTGATACTTATGTGTAATTAATTTAAATAACTTGAATCTACTATGCAACAAAGAAGAAGTACAAAGATATATTCTCCATATTTAAGGCAAAAACCGGCAAAATGGAGACTTGTCTGAAGAATTTTGTGAAATAAGAAATATCATGAAGATTTTAAGATAAATTTCATGAAATATAATTAAGCAAAGATGTTGTATGGATCAGAATATTGAATGATCAAAGGTTATTAATATCTTCATTCAATGTAAAAGAAAGACGAATGTTAAGATCAACGTATGACAATTTTGAAGATCATATTAAAGCATGACTATATTAGAGAAATAGTTGGAATAGTATCTATTGAAAATAAGGTAAGTGAAAAGAAATTTAGGTGATTAGGACATGAAAAATAAAGGTTAGAAAATATATGCATTAGATGACTCTGAAAATATTAATAGTATAAAATAAAGATGGAGAAGATGTAGACATAAGATTACATTGATAGAGGTTGTTTAAAATGATTTGTGAAGAATAGATTTAATGCCTTAAATAGCACTTCGCAAGAACGAATGACAACTCATACTCAGCAAAAACCAAAAATATAAATTATAGATTTAAAAAGTCGACCCCAAATCATTGAGACAAGTAATGATGGGGATATGACATGAAATATCAAATTTATTTATATAAGTTTAATCACTAGGCACATAAACTAAAATACAATTTATTTTATGTTAATTAATACTTCTATGATTATCACATAACATATTAGGCTAATATACATCAACTGTAATATTAATTTCATTTTTAACTCAAATTATTATTGTTTTAATATTTTATCAAAATGATTCCTTCTTGGAAATTTGATGCTAAAATCATGAATTAAGGATAAATCTATGCTTTAAAATCACTTCCCCGGTTTTCATGTATTTAAAAAAACTGCAATAAATTAACAGACCGGAAAGTTGGGAATAGTAAATTAAAAGACTATCTAAATTAAATCATGTGAGTCGAGTTACAATCTTTATAATGTCATTAATTGTACGGATCTAACCTTGCGAGTCCACTGTCTCGCAATGTAATCAACATCTTTACAAAAACTACCAAGGTCAAAGTGTGTAACTAAGCCAAGCCGAATCGTGAGCTAGTTTGGGCTTTGGCTCGCCATGTGGCGCATGAGCTAAGCTCGATGAGATCATGAGTTGATTAATTTATATATATATATAAACATAAAATAAACTCAAAACATATTAAAATTTGAGATTATAAATTATTAAAAAACATTAAAAAATTATATTTTAAATCAAGTGATTTCTTATTATTTATCTCATAATTGTACTTTTTATTTGTCATTTTATTTTTACAATAACTTGAATTAATATCACTTTATCTCTTTTTAAATAAATAAATTAGCTCGAGCTCACAAAATTAAGAACAAGCTCGAGCTAGAACTCATAAAATTAAGCTCAAGCTTATGTCGAGCATGGCTCAAGCTCAATTCATTTACACCCTAGCTAGGTCCACAATAACATGTGGCAACACGGGAGACAATATAGCATGAAATTAAAAATCAAGTTGTTGTTACAAAATGCCTTCACTCTTTCTAATATGCAAAGTTGCACTTAAGATTTTGACTCTATGAAAATTAAAAAACAAACTTAATTTGAGACAAACTTACAAGTAATAGTAAAATTTATGCTAATGCAGGTGACTTTATAATTACAGTAGCCCAACCTCTTAATGTTTTTTTGGTTCCTATGGTCAAGCAATCACAACCAAACCACACAATGTTGACCCTAAAATGCTATTACCATAAAATGCTATTATATTAAATAATAATAATAATAAGTGCGTACTGACCTTTATCATATTTTTATAAGATTATATTTATGAGCATATCATGTTAGCCTCTTTCCACAATGATTTTATAATGTGAGTGGCTCAAGCCAGAACTCATAAAATTAAACTCAAGCTTAAGCCGAGCGTGGCTCAAGCTCAATTCATTTACAACCCTAGCTAGGTCCATAATAGCATGAAATTAAAAATCAAATTGTTGTTAAAAAATGCCTTCAATATTTCTAATATGCAAAATTCCACTTAAGATTTTGACTCTATGAAAATTAGAAAACAAACTTAATTTGAGACAAACTTACAAGTAAAAGTAAAAGTTATGCTAATACAAGCAACTTTATAATTACAGCCGCCCAACCTCTTAATATTTTTTGGTTCCTATGGTCAAGCAATCACAACTAAACCAAACAATGTTGACCCAAAAACGCTATTATTATAATAATAATAAGTGCTTACTGACCTTTATCATATTTTTATAAGATTATATTTATAAGCATATCACGTTAGCCTCTTTCCGCGATGATTCTATAACGTGAGTGGTCATATGATAGTATGTGTCAAAATGATCCCCTTACTTTGACTCATCTAATGAACCATATATCACTTATGTTTTGAGTTGCTTTTCCACAACTACAATTATACTATTTCAAAAAATCCACCCTACAGTCCTTAGGCCCTATTTTTTATGGATATTTATAATTGGATGTTTCTCTAACTAGCTCATCCCTCTAATTTATTTCTAGCTAGAGTTTAGGTTGAAACAGATGTTACAATACCTCAAAAAAATGAGATGCAGATTTGTTCCTCATCTTGTGTCTATTGATAGAAGATAGAAGTTAAAACCTGAAGACAATCATTCCTATCATTCTTCTTATAAAATATTTGGGTACAACTATGAATATTTCAAAACTCATCCAGAACTAGGAAATCAAACAACCATACACATATGAAGCATAAAAATGATGATATTCTATCTTCAAACTTGATGGATGCAAGTCCTACTTTAGAATAAGCTTGCGCATAAAATTTGGAATCTAATATAGATCTTAGCATGAAATCAAAGCCTTCTAAGCTTGCCCCTTGTCACCTCCCAAAAGAGCTCTTAAGAGAGGTGGGCAACACAGAACTTAAATACTGCTCTTCGACCCTACACCTAGCCAATGTGGAACTTTTTGTCCGTGAAATTCTCCTCCACCTAATCACATGACGCCCTCGTCACGGATTTGCTCATCCGAGGGTCTCACTGAACCATGAAGAGTCCACACACCTGGCAGACAGTAATCTGTTCTGATACTACTTGTCACCTCCCAAAAGAGCTCTTAAGAGAGGTGGGCAGCCCAGGGCTTAAATACTATTCTTTGGCCCTACACCTAGCCAATATGGGACTTTTTGTCCGTGACAGTCTGTTATCCTAAACCCTATAGAATTAGTTAGCTCTTCATCTACATGCAATACCATTGATCATCATCCTCTTGATAAATTAGTTCTTCATCATCTTTCTATCAAGTTTCTTAACAACTTTATGATTTTGATGGAAGCCATCCCAAGTATCCTCGCTCCGGTAAATAAAAGGTTTCAAATCATGTTTAAAAGGTAAGGAAAGAATGTGAAATAAATTTATCATTAACGCCCAATCTATGTAACACGGACACGGAGACAAGCATACTACATGACACACACACATGACATCTATTATTTAAAAAGTTAGAATACGAACACGCCTCAAACGCGTCATTATAATAAAAAATTATATATCTATATTTTTTTTGCCAAAATAAAAATTTCGTTGATGAGAAGAACGTAAAAAGGTTTTAGTGAGCGTGTACTAGGAACCCATTCACAAAGCATACAAAACTCAAAAAGAAAATAAAAAAGTGCAAGCATACTCCAAAACAGTTAGACAATTTCCCCAAAAGGATAAAATGATCCACCATAGAGCTTAATCATGATGGGTGGGCTTTCCTCTCTCTCTGGTTCTAAAGAGGGAGTCTAGTACCAAACTGTGATGAGGGCTTCCACCCGAAAAGACCAAAACATCCTCCTGTAAATTCCTGAGTTAATTCACTCATTTTTCCTTCCTGATTTTTGTAAACTTGCCAATCACCAATCATCTTCCAAGGGTTATCCCAACCTATCACTTACCTGGTCATCAATGGGGGCAATTTCCACGTGTTGCGCACCTTGAACTTGGCACTCCGCCAAGGTTTGAGGGCCCTCAACATCAGCAATGATTGTTTCCATAGCTTATGGAGCATCATCTAGCACTAAAAGGAGAGTAGCCTCATTTTCGACAACATAAGGGGGTTGAGGTAGTGAGGGGTAATCCTCTTGGGCACAAACAGTGGCAATATCCTTTCTAGTTGCAGTTTCCACCATATCAGCCGGTGGAATAGTTGCATCTTCAGTAGTTAGATGAGGCACTTGAGGTTGGGGTCTCAAATTAGAGTGTAGCTTGAAACATTTTTCAAGTGTGTGTCCAAACATCTTACAATGGGTAAAATAGTATGGTCTTTGTTACATGACAATCTATTGTCAGTACCCGTTATGTGCAGTGCAAGCCAAATTTCTTCAATGTTAGGTAAAATGATCTCTCTCCATAAGTATTCTGGCAACAGAAGGCCTGGTGAGATTAAAAGTGGGTATGTCTAATTTCATGGGTTTCCCAAGCATTGTCCAAATAGAATAAAGGACTTGATGGTTGAAAAGATGCAATTTAAACCAAGGTAACTTAAACTAAATTGGTATTGTAGGTGGTTTTTAGTTTAGATCAAATTCAAGAGATCACTTGAGCAACTTCATAGTTTTTCCTTCAATGATGAGGTATTTCCTGGAGAAAATCCTAGCATAATCTTCGTCTACAGTCAATTGTATCATCGCATGTCTCTCATCAAAGAGACCCACCTTCCATTGTCCTACAAGTTTGAGATCCTCAAAAGCTTTTTGAATAACCTCCAATTTGGGATGCCCTAACTGAAATTTCCCAATGCGTGTGAATTTGCATTTTTCAATCAGAGCAGAGACTTCGAGTTCTGAAAAAATAAGAGCGGTCTTACCATCCTTCCTACAAGTCTTCTTAACAAACGGACAATCAGTTTTCCCCCCAATGGAATCATGATAGATCTGAGGAAACACAATAAGGTTAACAGCCTTCTTAGAGTCTAGACCCTTTCCAAGCGCCTCAACAAAAGATACTTTGCCTGGGTACTGATTTGAGGGAGGAACAGTGGCCATCGAAAGCAGCTGAGAAAAAACAGAGAATAAATGGGGAGCTGAAGCTGAACTCTAGAAGGATCACGGTTGTCAAGCTGAGTTGGGGAGGAAGACGAAGGAGGAGTCGATTGTGTCCTAACTGAGTGTCGATGGCACTACTATCCAGCAGAGTCAAGGACGAAGACAAAGGAGGAGTTGATCATGTCATAGTTGAGTGTCGAAGAAACGACGAACAGGATCGCACTGCTGTCGAGTTGAGTCGATGAGGAAGACGAAGGAGGAAGACAAACACGCAACCCCTTCCCGTCTTCCGTGAAAGGCGAAGAAACTGTCGATGCGAATCTCTACCCCTCTTCTTCGAGCACGAGGAAGCGATGAACAAAATAGGTTCTCAACCGGCAGGGTATCGAGGGCTGCTAGAGTAGCCATGTCGCAACCAGAGTAAACCCTAGCAGGCAAAATCTATCTTACATATATAATAATCAAAATATTAAGAATAATACAAAAGAGAAAATAAAAAATTTAATAAAATAAACATTTAAAAACTAAAAACGCGTTTAGTATCATTTTTTATTTTTTTTTTATTTTAGTCAATATAATTTTTACATATTTTATTTTTATTTAAAAAAATTAAATTTTATATAAAATAATCGAAATGCATAAAAATAAGCATATATTAATTTATATTACATCAAGGTTTAAGTCCTTTTAATTAATTATTCACTAAAAGAAATATAAGGATTTTTTGGCACCAAATTCTTATATATTTACATATTTAACACCTAAATTTTATTTATTATATTTATATCATTCAAATATTTCATATCACATCTAATATACATCCAAGTTTAAAAAGGGGCTTTCACATACATAGCACCCAAAATTTTCATATTTATTTATCTCACACCTCAACTTTCATAATTATAAACATCATAAGAAAAGTAACACTCATTATCACATTTTAATAGTCAAATACATCTTTTCATCAATATGTAAAGTGCTATTTGCGTAAAAATAAAGTTTAGGTGTGAGATGGGAAAATCCATAAGAATTGGGTGTTATGTATGTAATTTTCCCTTTTATAAAATGAAATACACATATGCAAGGAGGCATATATATAAATATTAGGTGTTAGATATGTAAATACATAAAACTTGATTGATATGTATGTAAATCTTTCATAAATTTTGCATAAAAATTAGTTTTTTTTTTTTTAGTTTTAAAAATATTTTTCATTAACTTTTAATTTATTAATTTCGGACACACATATCTTGTGCATGTCATGCTCGTCTTGTGTGTCCTTTTTTAATATTATTTAAATCAGACACTTCTATGCCGTATCCAGCACGTGTAGGAGCAGTGTCCGTGTTCGATATGTGTCTGAAACTACAAGGCTCCTTAATTAGAAGTGTTCATGCATCATAACACCTAAGGCTAAACAAGCTTCAAACAAAGCCCTTTAAATGAGTTCCACTAATTTTTTGTTTCTATCAATAGATATTTCATCTTATATCATCACATTAATTTTTTACTTTGCCTTGTGTTTCTAGTATTTATCTAATAATTCTTCACAATTGTTTCTTATTATGCTCATTTTATTATCTGATTCTAAATTTATGGAAAAAAATGTTCATTTCCATTGTTTCATTCAACAAAGTTAGACTAAAGTGTATCCTGTATGGTGTTGTAATAGTATTTGCATGGGCAGTAATAAATGAATGTGAGAAACCTTATGGGAGGAACAGTGGACAATCAAAACATCAAAGCCCCACCTCTTGAAAGGCACATCTCCAATTGCTCGGGACAAAGCTAGCTCCCCATTGATCCGAAGGACTCCAGCCCACTCCACCACATATCCACCAGCAGCTTCCACGCGATTCCTTTCATCATCTCGGGCAAGGTGATGATCTCTTGTAAGTTCCTTAGCATAATATCGTACTGCATTATAATTTCCCATTTTAGAGCCTTCATATGCATTAATTGGGGATATAGCTGCTTCATGTCTCCTGCGCCTATTTAATTTTGACTTACTGCCTGAAAACGAAGAAATGGAAATCATGCAATGACCAAAAAATTTTTTATTCAAACCAAAAGAAGTAAAAAAAAATTGCTGAAGATGAGTGCTGCAAATGTTAACAAATAAACACGTGCCATTAGTTTTTAAGTTTTTACATTTTATAAGATTTAAATCTATATTAACAATCAGAGGAAATACAATGAGTATGCATTTCTTTTAAAAAAAATGCCAACCTATTTCAAGGAAGGGATCAGAACTTTTTGAACACAAAAAGGCCTTTGAATCACCTACATTGGCGGCCAAAATACGGTCATCTGCTATAAGAACAATTGTCGCAGTTGAGCCAGAATCAAGGTTGGCTTTTAAAGCTTCCTGCATGAGGTTATGGAAAATGGAAAGTCAAACACGTATTCAATTCAAAAAAATTATGATTCAATACATAAGCAGATGAAAAACCTTCCTTCGAAAATGTCACATCAATGTCATGAATTGTCCTGAGCAGTGATTCTTTAAGAATTTCCAAATGAAATGCATCATCAAAAATAGTAGATGACCACTCAGAGCTGTCCATTAATATGACAAATATTATAATGAATCAATATGAAGAAAATGCCAAGTTGAAACTGAAATTAATTTTGCCAAATGCATTTTCTCAATAACACGTCCATCTATTTTAAAACATAAAAGAAAGTACAAATAGCACATACTTGAATGGAAGATCCATTAATCTATTCAATAATAGCGCCTCAGCATTACAAAAATCAAAACATAAAATTTAGGTTACATTGGGCTAAAATCAAATAAAATCAAATAAATAGGATCAGATGGATCTCAATTTATGGTTATGGCAATTATGAATATTTCTCAACCACCTTCTCAAATAGTTTTTCAGAGAAACATTTCTAAGACCAACGGACAATCAATTACCTGAACACACACCCAACAAACGCAGTTATGGTTTAACTCCCTAAGTTCAAGTTTCTTGGGTTCAACAAAAATGAAACAAAGTAGAAAAACCAGACAAAACCATTTCATGGCATAGAGAAAATAGAGTAGGACTCGAGCCATTGGTTATCTCATGATGATGAGTCAACTAAATAACATCTCAACACCCAAAAACCACAACTTCACAACAGTGTGACCCCTCTGAGGCGCTAAGGCCCCATTTTCCTATCACCGGACTATACAAAATAAAAAAATAGAAAGGTATATAAAAATAAAACATTTCATAGGTAAATATTCAACTATTATAACAACAGCATATAGCAGGATAAAAAGAAGAGCACTGATGGCATGCAAAAAAAAAATTATATACATGAAAATGAGCTATTAGATAACAACTAATATAGAAAATAATTGATGCAGGCAGTAAATATACACGAATTCAAGATGATTCAAAAAATCAGATACAAAATTTGATGTCAAACCATATGTATCATAAAATTAATAGCAACACTGAATACTCTAAAAGTAAGTCGTAATTAATAGGAGAGAACTGTACATCCAAACCTTTTTTGACCCCACTTTAACCAACTTTCCTTTTTGGCCGATTCAAGCACACGGATAATCTCATTTTGCTTTTCATTGTATGTCAATTTTTCAACAGACTTTTTAAGTGTTGCAGAGTATATTCCATCAAGGAGAAAGTACACATGTAATGAAAAATACTCCACTAGAAGTTTGGAAGCCAAATCACTGGCTTCTGCACCATTATGGCCGTCAAATACAGCCACAATACCAACTTGAATCTCCTTGACTCCACTTCTCTCTGAACCAATCAAGAAACAGAAATTTCAATTTCCATAAGCACATTAAAAAATAAAAATGGGCATTTACTAACTACAAAAACTCATAGGAAAAATTGAATCAGTACGTTGAAGAAAAATCATCGCAGAATTGCATTACAAGAAAAGCTGCGCCAACTTCAATTTCCATAATTGTCCCTTTCAAATAATAGGTTTTAGTTTTGACAGAATGAATTTGTTATAGCAGGGTTAAAGATCAATTTCAGTAGAGACCTTTCAAAATTAATTGAAAATTTTAATTACAACATCTTTAAGCTTAGTTTCAAAAAATTCAATTGGAAATGCATAGAATGAAGAGTAAAAGCATCGTAGCAGCTGTAACTACCAAAACCGACTGAAACTGTCAAAAGTTGGCTGAATGATGAAAACTATCTTTCCATTTCTTAAAAGATTTTATAAAATTAAAAAAGATCAAAACAAAATGCCAAAACAGCCAAGACTTTAAAAATCTCCAAATGTAACTTCTGCAAGAGCTAGAATTGAAACCCAATGTGAGTTTAAAAACTTCTTTTTAAACACGCATACAACTAATTTACAAACTACAGTTGTTTCATGCTAGAAAATTAACTCACCAAAGCTCAGCATACTTTAGTTTCACGTCCATAACATTTTAGCATTGTAATAAAATGCTAAAAGCTTCCTTGGACTGGGGACATAACTATAGATAAATTGCAAATCAATCAAAAAATAACTAAAAACCATGTCCTTACAGCTAGGGCTTTCAAAAAAGATCATCGTTCACGAACAACTAGTGTTCAGCTCTTAAGTAGCTTTTGTTCAATTCATTTGTTAAGCAAACGAATCAAACACGAACAAACTTTTTTAACTCAATATACAAAAGAGTCGAACACAAACAAAGGTTCTGTTCATTCGTGTTCGACTCGATTTGGCTAAAATTAATTAAACAAAAATAAAATAATATTAGTACAATATTTATATATTATATTTATATAATGAATTGATAAAACATTAAATTTTCTTAATATTTAAATAATTTGAGCTAGGATTGCAGATTAAAAATAAATTTTTTGTGTCGAATATGTAAATACATAAAAATTGTGCGGTATGTACGTAAGCCTCAAAGAAAAAAATTTGGACCAGCAATCTATCCCGCGCGCAATCCGGCCAAAATTTTTTTGATGGATACGTAAATACATAAGAATTGGGTGTGTATGTAAATGACTCAAAAAAAATTGTTTCCCGCTTCCCTCCTGCCTGGTTTCCCCACGGTCCCGCCTTTCCTCTTGCTTGAATGCCTCGTAGTACCGCCCTCCCTCCTGGGTTTAATCCCACATTGAGAATAAAGACATAAGAACTTAAACTATTCTCCTTTAAAATGAATCTCAGTTGCTCAAAAGCCATCTCATGCGTGGCATGGTTGCGGTCTTGTGGAAGTAGAAATTGGATTTTAATCTCTTTAAGGAGAGTATTAAAATAAAATTTTAATTTTTGTAATTTAAATATATTATTTCATATAATTTTTTTTATAAATTATTATTTTGAGCCGAACACAAGATTAATTCAAACAAACAAGTTTAAATCGAGAAGAACATGAACAAGTTATTCACGAGCCATTTTGGACACAAGTCGAACACAAACAACAAAAAATTTGAACAAGCCAAACACAGACAAGCCTTAGGCTCGCTAAAGCTCATTTGATTTACACCCCTCCTTACTGCCCGAGCAACTCAAGTTTTTGACACAGAAGGCAGCAGCCAGATGCACAAGCTATCACAAGCGATACAATGATTTTCCAAGTTCAAGGGAAAAAACTTGTACCAACGACTATACTGATAAATTTACCGTTTATCTCACCGCACCAAATAAAGAATAATAATTAAGGTTCATTTTGTTGGTTGAGAAAACATGCTTTTTTTAAAAAAAATATGATTTATTTTTCCATCATTTTTATGTGTGAAAATAAAATCATTATTTTTAAAGAAAATTAAATTTAAACTTAGACTTTCAGAACAGTTTTTATTTCCTTAGAATTCAAACCAAGCAGGAGCCAATCATGAACCAATTTAAAAAAAATAAAAAATAAATAGGCAATAACGAGCTGGATACGATTGAACAAAATGTTCTCATATTCAATCCATCTAAAAACTGAGCCCAAAATATCCATTCATATTCAAACACTAGAGAAAGGATCGAACAGAGCATCTTAAGCAGTCCAATAAGCTCTTCATGAACTACAAGCTTTTTATTACAGCAATATTCAGTGCCTTCTGTAATGACCCCTTAAAAAAATAACGAGAAGGAAGAACATTCCATACCTAAGAATGGAATCCTTATATCTAGGACACAGACGGCGCGGTCTTCCTGAGACCTGCGCCTCCCCTGGAGAACAGAAACCTGACAGTTGGTGGGAGGGCCGCCGGGAGAATCGGCGGGAAGCGTCCACCGAGGGCACTTAGGCGACTGAAACACTGCCGGGGCGCCGCCCTCCTTGTAAACAGCCAGACAAGTTTGGGTTTCGGCTGCGAGCAATGGAATCAAGAGGAACAGAAACCCTAACAGGATGATTGGCTTCGAGGACATATCTCGAAGGATTATGGTTTTCTTCCAGGCAGAACTCTGAAGAAAGAGTTCCCCAACGCTCGAAGAAGACAAAAAATTCCCAAACGTAAAACCAGCAACCCCAGAAAAAAAGCAAAACAAAAAAGTTCCGGGGTGACAATGGAAGTAAATAAAGAGAAAAAATCGAAATAAAACACCAGGAACAGTCACACGACACAAGAACAAACGAACAACAAAATAAAACCGGAACAACAAGAGAAACATCTCAGATAGCCAAAAAACAGCCGGAGGAAAACCGAGAAAAACCGGGACAGACTAATCAAGGACCTACCACGGGACAAGATCAGGTATCGCGCTAGTAAAACAACAAGAATAAACATAGAACGCAAGAACAAAAGAACAACACAACGCGATTGCAACACTGACACACCCCACTTAAACTCCGCAGTACAGAGGCAAGAAAAGCGCCGCTAACAGGGAAAGACCCAAGACAAAAATCCTGAAAAAAAGAAAAAAGAAACACGAAGATAAATAATTCACAAAAAACCAGAAACAATCCCAAAATAAAGGAGGAATAAACTACCAAAAACAAACAAAAAACATAAAACCACCGAAAAAAAAGGACAGCAACATCTTAAAAAAAAATTATAACATTATAAAAAAAACAGTAAATCGAGTCAAAAAACCTTAAAAAAAAGTAAAAAAATCCAAAGAAACCACAAATCAATCAAAACAAGCAATCAAGCCAAAAAAAATATTACGTCAGCACCAAACCGACGAAAACAGGGTACAGAAAGGAAGAAAAAAAAAACTAAAACAGAAGAGGAAAGAGCCGACAACACCAAAAAAAATCACCCACACACAAGCAACGTCGAGAACCAAAGACCTAAAAAACGAAAAAGAAAGCACGCAAACAAAACAGCAAAAGGCGGCCGAAAACAGAAGAACGAGAAAAAGAAAAAGAAAAACAAAGAAAAAAAAAAAAATTAAAGGAAAAATATGGTAAATAGCAAAACACAAGGTCCAAAAAAAAATATGTAAAACATAGTGGTAATATCATAAATTAAATAAGGAAATATAACCGAAAATAATAATTTGAAAACAACCCATAAAGATGCAAAATTATAGCAAAATAACCGCAAAATCAATGAAATCAACGTGTCCAAAATCTGAACCACGAGAAGTCAGTGATAAGGTTCCAAAAGCAATAGACAAGAAAAAATGAAAAAAATTCAAAGCAAAGAATGGAAAAAAACGAGCTCAACAACACACGCACCCGCAAAATAACAACAAAAAAAAGCAAAAAATAAATCCTTACAACACAAATCCAATGAAAGTCCACATCGGAGGCAAAAAACTAAAATTTTACACCGACAAGCGTGCACCCCTGATTAAAAAGACAAATACAACCTAACCTGAATACTAGAAAAATGTCCAACAAGACAGGAAAAATGCGAGAAAAATAAAGAAAAAACGAAAAAACAAATAACCAAGAGAGGAATCAAAAACACTTAAACAAGAATTAAAAAAATGATAAAGGGCAAATGTACGCCCTACCTAAAGGAAACCAAAAAAGCCAAAAGAGGAGGCGTACACTTGTGAAAATAAAAAAGAAATAACAGATAATAAAAAGCTAAAAATAATAAGGAAATAACGAACCCAAAAACACAATAATGGCGACATGAAAATAAAGAAAAAAAAACCGACGGGAAACAGCAATAAAAGGATAACCAATATAAAGGACAAAAATACTCAAAAAAATGAAGAAAATAAATAATAAAATAATAAACATCACATAAAAATTAAAAACAATAAAGAAGGACATCATCAATGACACCAACTTTGGTCAAGAAACAGAAAACTTCCAGAATAACAAAAGACAAGCCAAAAAACTGACCGAGAGAACAATCGTAAAAAACAAGAAAAAAGATACAAAAAAAAAAAAATTCAAAATCCATCAACTTACGCAAAATAAAAGTCCACATAGTAGTACGAAACTCTAATGATTAAAAGGGAAGAACAAAAAGGGAAAAGAGAAGCAAAGCTTAGTTTAAGTCATAGGCCTTGATGCAACAATAATTATCGTGCCAAGAGGGTTATGATGTAGACTCAAATGGACATAAATAAGGCGCAAGCGTTGTTCCAAGACAGCCCTTACAACAATATTAGTGTTACTACATGCATAGGAAGTGTAAAGCATATATTTTGATAGAGATTGGATGCATCAATTAAGACATTAACAAAGAAAATGACAATGATGGAGGAACTATACATGATTATAGAGAAATTTTCAAATAATGATGGGTTATCAAAAAAGACAAGTACACAGATACCAGTAGAGGACATATTCGTGCCAAGGCCATCATAATGATAACGATATAAGTTGTTCATTTTCTCCTACTTTTCTCAAGATTATGAAGATCCACACAGTCCAACTCAAACTAGCATGACAGTCTGCATTGAACATAGAATATTCAACTCCTTCCATGAAAAAATAGGGACATAAATAAATACAAGATAAACCATTAATTGTTGTTGATGAGAGACCAAATTGATATTGAAAAGAAAAAAAAAGCTTGCCCTTTATAAATATGTTATATAACCAGTCACCTCTCCATCCTCCCTTTGTCTCAAAACTCTCCTATGCAGCCTCATTCCACAATGGCATTGCATCTTTGAACACCTTGGCAAGTTTTTTGAGAGAACATGAATCTGGTGTCAATACTTGTACATAAAATCCAAATGTTGATCTAATTTTTTCACTCATCTGTTGCAAACAATTCATGCTTTAAAGTTAAGTTTTACAAATTAATTATAATCATTGCTTATAATGTTGTGTGCATCCTTGGTTTTGTTAGATTTAGATCCACACAATTCCTTTATTTGCACATTTAGCACCTAAAATTTTATGCATATGCATGGAAATATGCTTTTAACTCTTAAAAAGTTAATAATAGTTATATTTTCAATGATACATAAGAATTGTGTGTCCTGCATGTAAATTTCCCTAAAAATTTACCAAAATCTATAAAAAGTTCAAGCATAGCTCCACAGTTCCGTAAGTATTAAGAAAAAAAATATGCCAATCATATTGAACAGATCATTCATATTTTATTGAACAAAAAAGCATCAAATAAGTAGTCTCATACATCGGAGCAAATATTAGGCGCGGCGACCACACTTTCGATCAACAATCCAAATGAGCTGCCGTGTTTCTGAGGACTAATCGGATGAGCTGCCGTGCAATACACGGCAATGTGATCACATCTAGATCGTCGTCCGGACGTAAGGTCCGCCGCACATCGTATTTTCTCCATAAACTGAGAATAAAACTCAGCTTTACATAAACAATAGTTGCATAGGCAAGACAATCACAATCATTATAGACATGTTAGTCAAATTTTATTGAACACAATAGTATCATATCAGTGGCGTTTAGCAGCTGCAAATTTCTTTTTTCGGATTAGCCAAAGTTCTTATTTTAGGGACGCGACTCGAAACATAATAAAACACCAACTAGGACATAAGGGTACAGACATGCATAAGGTTTTCAAAGCAGCATTCTAGTAAAAAAGATAGGATAAAGACACGGCAAATGTGCTCAGAGTGCCTCCACAGCTTGGTTAACAGCTGCCTTATTTATAAAAGCATCAACATATCCAATCCTGATATATGAAAACAATTATTAGCACTAGAAGCAGCCACACAATGAGTCTCACTGTACTTTATGATGAAAAGAAGGCTTGTTTTACCTTGCAGAGAGATGATCATGGGGTCGGTTGTATGGAGTCCACACGGGCTCGCCGACAAAAAGCCGCAATGCCTGAGAAAGGATATCTTTTGGTTAGAAAGAAGATCGAATATCATGCGAAAATTGCTCAAGCATCGAGTGAGTTGCTGATGAAACCATCGAAAAAGGTGGTGAGCACAAACATTATTCCTCTCAACAACTCTTCCCATAAGGGAAGTTTATTTTAACATGGATGTATGAAAGTGGAGGGAGAAAAGTAAAAGGAGTGAGGTTCAACAAAAAGTGTTCGGTAAATTGTTAAGCTGGAGCTTACGAGTAATTTATTCTTTTGTTATTTATTATTCTTTGGTATGAATAGGGCTTAATAGGTTAGGGTTAGGGCATGCATGAGATTGTGGCCTTAAGTCCTAGATTTTGGGTTTGGGAGAGATCGCCTACGTCTCGAATTGTAGGTGTTGGAAGAGATCATCTGCCTCTTGAATTGTAAGTGTTTATCTTTACGTATTTGAGTTGTGTTGTTTTAATTAAATGAAGAAGAATTTTTGTTTGTCCTGATTTTTATGGAAAAATCATCTTATTTCATATCAAATTGGTATCAGAGCATTGAGGCACCGCCACACCTTCCTATCCTCGCTGAAATCATCGAGATGTCAGGCTCCCAACATGTCTCTTGATCTCGGAAGCATTTTGGAAGCCTACAGAATCGCAATGTACATGTCTCTTTCGCGTTTGTGATTGAACTGTGTGAAACAGTCACAATTTGAGGAAGCATGTGAGATCGCGGCGTACCGAGGCGTGACCTAATCGTGCGGCGCTTCATCATTACCGAACCACGCGATACAGTCACCATATGAGACAATGAGAAAGGGAAGGAAACAATTGAATCACCACATACAGAGCACCACTAAATCCCAATTTGGGCGCAAAAGATGGGATCACGATATATATTGATCTAATATCATGATACAATTGCAATTCAAGCTAGTCGGGAAGCCAACAACGGGATCTTAGTGTAAAAGAGTTCTGCCTTTGTGATAAAAACTTTAGAGAATAATGGAAGCAAAAAAAGTATATGTTTTGGAAGAGAAATTGAAGGAACGGGTGTGCTAAATCAGATCAGAAATGAACAAGCATTTCTTGTCCATGGTGACAGTTCACTTCCATGGAGGAGCGGTTCGAAGGGAGATTTGCGACTCTAGAAGAAATGATGAAGAAGACTGTAGAATTTCACAGAAAACTGTCTACCGCGGGATCAAGTGTCGGCATGTGGAGCAGATGCAAGATGCAACAATCAAAGGGATTCAAGCATCATCAAGGAGCTTCGTTACTTTAGGTGGATCTGGAGCCAAGGGATTGAGTGCAGAAATTGGGAACGAACTCGAGTAACAACACTTGAAAGGAATAATGTGACATCAAGACGACCAGAACAAATTAAAGTAGGCTGGATTAAGAGGAGTAAGGAGCGAATTTAAATGGCAGCAACCAGAAGGAATTGCACAACATCTGAAGGTTTGGAGCGAGTGGCAATAGGCGAAACAAGATGGCGTGTGATTTAAGGCCAGAGAAGATCGCTCAAAGGATACATCCTGGAACAAGGAATCACGATGGGTGGGACGTGGCAGAGGGTTGCATCCAACCGCGACATTGTCCTTTGCTGCGACAGGCTACTAGGAGAAAGGCGATTCAAGAGTGATGATTGGAACGTGACAGATTGAGAAGAGCAAGGGAGTTTGTAAGGGTCTGATTTTGACACTACAGAGTATGCTGGAGGGAAACAAGATGATAATGTTTCACGATGACCACAATTTATGCAAGAATTTGGTGATGCTCAAGACCAAGGTGAGGTCGATTCAGGATACAAGGCTGAGATTCTTGCTTCAAGAATTTGGTGATGCTCAAGTCCATGGTGAAGTCAATTCAAGATACAAGGCTGAGATTCTTGATTGAGCTGCATGGCATGAGTTAGCAGAGATTCCAGTGATGGATGAGCTACTGGATAAATTGTTTGGAGTTGTAGTATTCTCTTAAATTGATTTGAAGTTAGGGTACCAACATATTCGGATATGGCAGAAAGATATGGACAAAACTGCACTTAGAACTCATAAGGGCCCCTAAACATGGAAAGGAGTGTTAAATGATGACGTCGCGTGGGGAATCATATGACTGGATCTAGCAGTAATTTTCTCTCTTCCATCCTGAGGACAAGGTGTCTAGGGAGGTGAGTAATGCTACATCAGCTTAGAATAATAATTACTATTTAATCATATGAAATACAACTAATTTATTATCGCAAAAGATAATGACTAATTATCTTAAATAATCAAATAACTTAATATCACAATCATAATCATCAATACAAACAAGCTCAGATAAAAATAAATAAATTTATGATTAAATGAATTATTTAACAATTAATTGTTATGTTCATCAATTACTTAAGAAATTGTTGGGTAATCAATCCATAATTATCCAAATTTACCAATTGATTGATCTATCAGGACTGAATAGGAATACCAATTAACATACTCATTAATTAACATGAAATATTTAAATAATTTAACAAATTAGATTTGTTTAATATCTCACTATATTCAATCTCTAGTAAATTAACCAAATTAATTTTTAAATTAAATACGATAACATGGATATTTAAGTAGTGAAAAAAACTTGCACATAATATGTTTAAATCTAGCACAACATTCAATAGGATTAATAAAAAAAAAAAAGATTAGAAAAACTGATCCTACATTAGGATAATTATAATAAGGAATAAAATCATGATAATTATATGATAAATATAGTTAATAAATCTACCAGGACTGATAAGAATAATCACGTATCCTAATCATTAATTAATGAAACGGTAAATAATCCTTAATTAATTTAATATCTTAGCTGTTTAATCCTAGTTAACATTCAATAGGAATCAATCGGCAAGGAAAACTCAAAAAGTTAACCCAAATGGTTAGGATAAAGATAATGATGATGATAATATTGAAGATTATTTATATGAATATTTAAAATAAATAATTATCCTAAATAATCTCTAAATGGTCAGATTAATTATTCTATTTTTAATTAAATAGTAATCATGCCATAATTAATAATGCAAATTACTTAATTATTCTGCAACAAAATCCTAATTCATTATTACAATCTTTCCTAAAAAATTAAAAATAGAGATTAACGGATAATGTAGATTCATAAAGCTGACCTTAAAAGTTGGTGTAAGGCTAACAATTATGATGACAATGATGATTGAGATGCTGAATATTTAAAATAAATAATAAACTTACATAATCTGTATTCAGTCAAATAAATTATTCTAATTTATCATTCGAATGATAATCAATCTAGCATTAATTACTTATACAATCAGAGACTGATTGGTAATATTTATAGTCAGATAATTTTAACAAAATCTACACACATAACACACATATCTTCTGTATTTACATACCTCACACCTAAATTTTCATATTTACATACATAGCACTTCGGTGTTTTAAACTTTTCCATGAAAAGGTATATTTCACTTTTAAAAAATGATAATAGTGTTTATTTTACGCAATATTAAAGATTTGAGTATTATAAATGTAAGTATGATGGTTTTAGGTGTGAGATATGTAAATACATGATGATTATGTAAATGACCCAATATCTTTATTGCTCCCTAACAACCTAAATGACACTACTTACATTGACTAAATTATTTTCTTATTGTAAACTGCAAAAGCAAAATAAATTGGCTTTCAAGCTCTCATCATTGAACTCGATGCTTACATAAAGAGCTAAGCTCCAAAAATAAGAGCCCGTTTTTATCAACTTCCCATACTTCAACTTAGTAATGAAATTATAAGATCCAACCACTTCTGAACAATCTAAGCTAGTCTTAGGAGCCATATCTATAGTATCCATCGCAGAATAGTTAAAATTTTTCCGAAGTTCTAGTTTTAATATATATGCAAAATCCTTATAATGGAGTAAATATTATGGCCAATAGCAGACTACTTTTATTTTTTAGGGTAGGCAAAATCACCAAATGTTTAATTTTTTTCAGATATTGAACAAAAAAATGTATCCAGGAGGGCTAAAATTACTAAATTGCCTAAACAATATAAAAAAATTACTAAATTTTATTAATTATATAAAAAATCCTCAAATTTTAGGGTGGGCAGCCCTTGTCTCACCAGATAACCAAAAGCACTTCTTGGTTTATATAAATAAGTATTCATAGCCAAGCTCTCCTACTAAAGAAACTAATTCGTGGTCAATGATGGTGAAACCAAACATTGTAATATGTTATACCTTTATGTAGTTATCTGTATCGAGAGTAAAACGGTGGTAAATTCCAGCAGGCAAAACAATCATTCCCCCTTTCTTCACAGCTATGCGAATCCACTGATCCTTTTCATCCCTCACATCAAAATAACCTTAAAAGGAAGAAAATTCAAGATAATGAAAGCATAATGAACATAATATATGCCAAGAAAAGTAAAGAGAAAAATCTTACCGTTTCCTGCAATGCAGATATGCCAAGAAAAGTCAAGAGAAAAAACTTACCGCTTCCTGCAATGCAGTAACGGATCTCTTCATCTGTGTGTAGATGCTCCTCAAAGAAGCTCTTGATCTTCGCTTCGTAATTTGGCAGTTTCTCTGGGCGAATGTCACATATGTCCTAAAATGCGAATAGGATGGCAAAGAGATTTCTAATATTAGCATCTTCTTCTGCTTCTTAGAATCAAACAGAATAAGCTTAGGAGCCATTCGCGACCTTATCTTTTGTTATTTTTTTATCAAAATTTTTACTTTCTATTTTTATGTTATTTGGTTTATATTTTGATTTGAAGCAAAACACGTTTGGCTATTTGACATTTATGATCATTTTTATTTAATATTTATTTTTATTATTACTTTTTTTAATTTTGTTTGGTTGATGTTTTGATCTAAAACAAAATATGCTTGGCTATTTGGTTAAAGTATCATTATTTTTAAAAACACTCAAAACACCTAAAAGTGTTTTAGTAAAACATGTAATTTAATTTTAAAAACAAAAAATAAAACATATAAAAACACACTAAACAAACATGGTTTTAAAAATAAAAGAAAAAATAAAATTTAAAAAAAAAAAAGATATCAAACAAGCCGTTAAAGTATGAATGTTTTTAAAAATATTCAAAACATTTAAAAGTTGTTTTGAGCCTTTTCAAACACATGTTAATTTATTTTAGAAACAAAAAAATTAAACTATGTAAACAACATACTAAACATATATGCTTTTAAAAACAAATTAAAAATAAAACAAACAAAAAAATCTTGAACAAGCCCTTAGTCAATGACCATGTAATTGTAACCCCGAGCTTCACGAATCTTTTTCAGCGCTTCATCATTCTCATAGTCATCAGCATTCAGTCGCCAGCTAATAATACCAAGTTCTACAAAAGAAAAAAATAAGCCGCAAAACTTCACTACAGCGAACGGCTGATCAAGGTTATGAAAATGGAAATTTTATCACCTACAAACCTGCAAGTCTGTCAATAGAAACAAATTGCTCTGGTTCACGGTGATGGGGAAGCCTCTGGTCTTCGTCACTGCTATCCATATACCATGCTTGGATAACTTCCTCCTTTCCTTCCTGGGAAGACCAGACAATGAACAATAATATATCTCATAGAATTTGTTCCTTTTTTTCACGAATTTGCTTATGATCTTATAAATCACACAAACTTTGAATACAAAATGATTGCACTCTTTATGATTTCAGAATGCTCCTAATGTAAGCGTTTAAAGCCAATAACTCGAGTAGCATAGCATAGCATGCTAAAGAGATGAAATGAGATAACAAAGATTTTAAATTATGTTTAGCCATAAATAATCTAATTATGCCATAAATAAATAGCAAGGGACGTCTGTGATGGTTAAGTGCAAGTTTCATATTAGGAAGATTTATATACATACCACTCAATTCCTATGTATTTACATATATAACACCTAAAATACAATTTTTACATATATGCCACCTTACTTACCCATGAAAATGTGTATTTCCCTTTTTAAAATTTAAAAGGTGTATTTTGAGGAGATATGAAAGAATTGTGGTACAAATGTAGAAAGTAAAATTTTGGTGTTAGAATGTAAAAATATAAGAATTTGGTGGTATGTATGCATGTTCCCCTTCACATTAATAAACAGTTAAGCAGTGCATAAACTGGTTATGATCTTCAGCAGCCTTACCTCACTTGGTACTATTAGAGGAATACCTCATTTTTTATTCATCCTAGTTGAGTATCATGTGAGGTGTAAATCCACTATATGATATAGGAAAATAGCTTATAAATAAAAAACCATTAAATAGGAGCATTTGGTTGAAGATTTGATAAATTTGAGTTTATTATCCTTTGAGTGGTTCATGCATTTGTATAAGGCATTATGAAGATTTCTTTTTGTTTTGACTTAATAGGATATTGGGCTTCTCTTTGTGCGCAAGCCCTGACTAAATGGTGGCGGCTTCGCGTAAGACCCTCGGGTCGGGGGTTCGAATCTCAGCTCTAACGGGCTGTTCAAATTAGCACATGGTGGGACGTTTGGGACTGGAAGAAAGGTCCACCCCTCGGTCAACCTTGCCCACTTTTTTTTTTTTTTGAGAAAATATAGCTGTGATTGGATTTGAAGAAAAGTGTTTCATTTCCCCTTTGAATTCATTTATTAGTGGGCACCTCCACATAAACAAGTTGTTTACTCAAACAATTGGTTACATAGAAGCTTCTAGTTTTCAACAATTAACAGTAGGCAAGGGGTCTAATGATGTAAAAAACAAAAGAAAATAAGAGATAAATATTTTTATTCTAGAAAAGAATTTCTAAAATCAATCAAATGGACAAAACACCTTAAAACACATTGTTAACTGATCAAGTTTTTATGCTAAATACCCAGATCTAGATACCATAGAAGAGACTATGCATGCAAAAATGTAGTTAAAATTAAAGTATGCACGATATAAATTATTATGTCATGGGGTCCCAAAAAAAAAAAAAATCTTAGAATTAGGAAGGGGCTAATTGATTATAAGTACTTAGAATACATGGGTAATCCAAATGCAATGTAAATTAAATACAATGCTTTTGTAATACTCAAGATTATATGATTTGTTGTAAAATAAATGTACAAATTTTTTTTTTTAGTCTAATTGAGAGTAAAACGAATCAGAATTTTAGCGTTAGCATATTCTTTTAAACATATGCTTGGTATTAATATATTCTTCTATAATTTTTAAATTTTTAACAAATTTGGGCATGCATGGTGCCAACGCCGGTAATGGTATCAAAACTCAGAAGTGCTAACTGTAAATTGGGGAAACAGGGAGGTGGAAGATGCAGACACCCGAGGTAGTTGGCACGATGCTTGCGTATTTTTTTAAACATATTTAGAGGCATGTTTGCAGGGAGTTAAATTTGAAACTTGCCTACTTCGGATGATTACAAATTTATAAAAAAAATGAGTTGTTATTTATATACAAAACCCCTCAGAGAAATACTTGTTCTTTGTTTTAATCTCAACCAAACAGAAAAATATAAAACGCCTGCATTTCAAATGAACTGTACTCTTAATACTTGCAACCAAGCAACCCTAAATAAATTCAATTTTTATGCACATTGGAATATGTTTCTCGTCATGCTTGGAAAAGCTAGGTTTTTTTTTTTTTTTTGAAACGCCCAAGGGCTAATTTTATTGAAATTGAAAAGGTACATAAAGGTTGTATGAGAGAGCCCAATAAAGGCGCCCTACCCATATGATACACAGAAACTAACATCCTAAAAAAGATAAGACATAGATAAAACTCTAAAATTCATAACTCGCAAAAAACCAGTTGCTAGGGACGAGCCAGCTTGGTCTTGCCTCTGTCTCTAGTTTTAGGAACGGAGCTAGCTAACAAATTGCTGAGTGTCGTGTCATTACCCGAAGTTACTAAAGTATCATCCATTAAGTTCCCAAGCTGGGGTGTGCCTCCATTCTTCTTTTTCTTCCTAGATGTGAAGACTGGCTCATCTGATCAGTGTGATCAACAGATTGTCGGGCGTGTAGAAGAGGATGGACCCCTTACTTCTGATTAACAGTAACAACATTCTCATTCTGAAGAGATTGTAAATCTGTCTCCTTAACACCTGATGCTTCCTGAGGTTGTGAAGCTGCGATACTATACTGATTATCGGACCAAAGAATATCCTTTGGAGGTAAGGATCTTGCAGTATTGTTTTCAACAGTGATGGAAACTGTAGGATGCCCAAGTGAACCATCTGACAATACATCAGTCGGAAGAACAGAAACAATATTGTTTCCGGTAGTGGGAGGGAGAGGTGGCATCGTGTAAACTGGTGTTTCAAAAGTCTATGGAATGAACTCGGGGGCGAAAGAGAGACAGGTATGAAGTGGGGCAGATCCAGTAGCATTTTTACTCTGAGGTTTTAGATTTGGATGCAAATGATAACATTGAGAAAGAGAGTGTTCAAACATCCGGCAGTGGGGTGCAATAAAGAGGTATCTGTTCAAGTTCTGCTTGCTGTCAAAATCCCTGATGCTGTGTGTCAATCCATCTCTCCCGGAAAAAGTAAAGTAATATTCCGTTCTATCAAAATTCTGGCTTCAGAAGGTCGAGTCAGATTCACTATAGGCATATCAGTTTTGAGAGGTTTACCGTATATCATCGCTAAAGCGAAGAGATCTTGATCGTAAAGGTGGACCTTCAAACCTAGGAAGCGCAGCCGAACAGGAATGATAGGAGGTTCAGTACGAGAGTCAAAATCCATCATCCTTTTTAAAACCTTCATCACCTGGTTGTCTATTTGAATGAGTCTTCTCGCAAACAAATGAGCGTAGTCTGCATCATTTGATAATTGAATGAGAATGTGTCGACCATCCAATTTACCAATCTTCCAACCTCCTTTCAGCTTCATTTGCTTAAAATCATTTCGAATTAGCTCAAGTTTAGGGTTTCCATAAAGAAACTTACCTACTAAGAACAGTCGGCAAGGCGCAGCTAGGGTGGAGATCTCGGCCTCTGTCAGAAAGATTGCAGGTTTTCCATTTTTATAGGATGTTTTTTTGAGAAATCCGGTTACAACGCCAAGAGCAAAAGTATCGTGGTAACTTTGCGGAAACATATTCGAAAGAGGAGCGAGAGCGGGGTTATCACCAGCAAGGGCGGCGGCGTAGGAAAGAACCACTGAGGCCATCACCTTGGTCGGTGCTTCACTGTGTGCGCACTGTCGTTGAGCAGCGGGACACAGTCTGCGACCAAGGACGAATGCACTCGACGCAGACGACAAGCGGCGTAACAGCGACGTGCAACGAGGGCGAAGAAGGCAGTGAATGAAACAACGACGTGCGACGAGGAAGCGAAGCAGCGACGAAATAGCGACGACGCGGTGCTAGCATAGCTGTCCAGAGAAGACGACCAAGAACGAAGAAGGCTCAGTAAACTTATATTCAAGCATAGAAGCAGAATTTTATATATGCAAGCACACTTATATTCCTAAATGCATACACACATACATTAAACATACGAATATACATGAGCATGCAAGCATAAAAAAAGTGAAGTCAAAGTATTAAAAATAAAAGAAAAAACTAAAAATTACAATATCAGAGTGTAGAAGCAACCTTCTGGTTAAGTACACGACTTTAAGCAAAGTATAACAAATTTTGCAACAAAATGACATTATGGCAGAAAAAATTGCCCAATTTAATATTAGTAATTATTCTTCAAGATACAAAATAAAACATCTAATGAAAATTTGAGGCTGCCAAATGCCAAAAAGTTTGAAAACTTCAATCTTATCAAGAGAAGGAAGGAGCTTCATTATATGATATCACTGCTGGATAGCGTTCAGGCTCAGTATGGTGTTCTTTCATGTTGGTTGTCAAACCTAAATTGAAAATCTAAAACTTGGTTCACATTTAAATTTTACTAATCTTATAATGCCATTAATGACTCAATATACGAGAATCTTAGCAGAATTATTCAACTCAGAAGTAAAATGCCCCATTTTCCTATGTATCTCACTAAAGAGCTCCCAAAGGAAGATTAACTATTCGATTGCAAGGAATTAAAGCATGCCAAGCTACAAAAAAGATCACATAGGACCGATGCTAACTACCTCTCTCTCTCTCTCCTCTTTCCCATGTAGGTGACCCATTGAAATAAGAATATTGTAATAACATAATTTTTTTGCTTTTTCGGTCATAATTGTTATCTTATATTTTAAACATGCCTATATTAATAAAATATAAAAAATGGCTAAAAAGAGGACATTACATAATTTAAGCCTACTAGGCTATCACTCCATCCCACCCCAATCAAGCAAAACAAAAAGCATTAAGGAGGATAATTATGCGATTAGTTTGTTTTTTATGTTCAGTTCCGATTTTCGTGCTAGTAATTCATTAGATATTAAATTTGTTTGAATTTTTGGGGTGTACAAATAGACTCACCATTTCATTTTTTCATATTTATTTGAAAGCAAATTTTATATTTCTCCGAACTGTCACCCTCCCCTAAATTGGTCAGCCCTATTGTTTCAAAATCACTTGGTTGGCACAAACCCTCTTTTGGCCACCATCCTCTCTCTATGAGATCTCTATGCTCACAATCTCCCTTTACTTGAGAACAAAAGGAACAAGTGACTTATTTCTAAGTTAAGGAGGATGAAGAATGAAGAAAAAGAAATCAAATAAGTAGGACTAACTCAGGAATGGATGAGGAGAGAGGAAGGATTATGGGAACAAAGCCACTTCGAACTAACCGTGAAACCTTTGCTGAGTCAGCAGAGAAGATAATAGGAAGAAGCTGCTGTTGAATGAAAATGAAGATTCACAAAGAATTGGGCTTATCATGTACACCTATAATTTTTCCCAGGACTCAAAGCTCAAGAAGAACCATCCCACATGTGACTATTACAAGAAAATTGGGCATATTAAAGACAGATGTTGTAAATTAAAGCTCAGGAAGAACCATCCCACAGGCTAAAAATTTGAACTATGAATTAAAGATTAAAAGAAAAATGCTAATGCTGCAACCACATCCAAAAAATCGGTAGAACCATTCACCAATGAATAGTTTGAAGTACTGAAGAAACTCCTTGTAGATAATTCAGAGTAGCATACCAACCTCATAACACACCAAGATAATATATTACTCTCCCAGGTTGTCAGTAGAGGGAGATTTAGAACTTGGATCATAAATTCAGGAGCATCTCATCATATGATTGGAGACAATAATACGCAAGTAAACTATCAAGAGTCTTCAATATCTAGATCGGTAAGACTTTCAAACGGATCACACTCAAACATTACTGGGAAAGAAAATGTGGAGTTCTCTCAGGATATTACTCTTTTCTCTATTTTATATATTTCACGGTGGAGCGCAATTTTATTTCAGTTAGTAAGCTTACCTATTATATGAAATGTAAAACTAAATTTCTTGCAAACTTTTATGAATTTCAAGTGGTGGAATAAGGAACGGTGATGAGCATTTTTGAAATGCATCAAAGGTTCAAAAACACATCTTATCCCAGCTCCATATTTATCTCAAAATTTCAAGTCTCTGTAGTCTATGTCTATTGAAAAACAAGTCATGTTATGACATTGTCACATTGGTCATCTTAATTTCAAGTATGTTATTAGGTTGTAACCTCATTTATTTATCAATCAAAAAACTTAATTTTTATCAATATGAGATCCGTCAACTTATCAAACAAACTAAAAATAGCTATCTCATGACTCGATATAAACCCCCACGTCATTTTTCCTTTATCCACAGTGATATTTGGGGACCTTCAAAAGTGAAAACCCTAAGTGGACTAGATGATTTATCTCATTTATTAATGATCATACTAGAACTACTTAGGTATTCATAATGAAAGAGAAATCTAAAACAACTCAAATTTTCCAAACATTCTATAAAATAATTCAATCTCAATTCTAATGCACAATTCAGATCCTCAAAACTGATAATCTGAATAAATATTTCAACTACATCATTGGATACTACCTTTCAAAAAATGGAATCATCAATTTGAGTTCCTGTATTGATGTCCTACAACAAAATTGGATAGCAGAGAAAAAAACAGGCATCCCCTTGAAATATTTCGCTCAATTATGATTTCTCATCAAGTTTCAAATATTGTTGGGGAAAAGCAGTTCTTACTGCAACATATCTTATATTTTGAATACCTAAACAGGTACTTAACTTCAAAACACTGCTTCATATTTTGATGATTACCTATCCTCGAATCAAAGCTTTCTCTACTATACCAATAAAAATATTTCGGTGTGTATTCTTTGTTCATATCCATTTCCCAACTTGCACCAAAGTTGACTCTAAATCTATCAAGTATATTTTTTTGGGTATGCCTCCAACAAAAAGATGTATAAGTGTTACTTTTATGTTACCATAAAATATTACAACTACATGGATATCATATATTTTGAAAATTAATCATACTATCTCAAATCTGATGTTCTGGGGAAGAGTGCAAGTCAACATTAATTTTATGATGCACTTGATGACACTTACGCGACAACACTCCTACTCTTCCATCTGACTCTCTTACTCTTGTTGAGGATATCCAATCAACCCAATCTGAAGTCCACAGCAAAGAACACATGTATATACTGGGAAAAAAGAAAACCTTGAGCAAGTGAAATACAACTTGCAAAGATAGTACTACTCTAACCAAAATCCAAAAACCACATTTACCTGAAATTTCGAGTGATGAGTCTAATACTCATGAGTTATTCACTTCCTATTGTAGTGTTGATGACAAAGAAAGAGGTACTAGTACCCAATTCAAGAGTATGAAGCTTATAAGAAGCTATCCATAGAGTGTTTACATCTAAAATTGATAGTGTGCAGATTCCTAAATCAATTCATAAAACTCTTGAAACTTCAGAATGGAAGAAGCAGTGAAAGAGGAGATTCAAGCGCCACAACATAATGACATGTGAATTCTTACTAAACTCCCTTAAGATAAGAAGCCAGTTGGATGCAAGTGGGTGTTTAACAAATACAAAGTTGATGAGAGTATAGAAAGATTCAAATCCAGACTTGTTGGAAAAAATTTCATGCAAGCCTATGAGATAGACTGTCAAGAAACTTTCACGCTAGTTATCAAATTGAATACTATCAGTGTTCTCTTTTTAGTAGCAGTTAACAAGGAATGGGGACTACATCAACTTGAATTAAAAAGATCTTCCTGAATAGGGATCTGAAAGAAGGAATGTACGTTGAGATCTCAACATACAAATTCAAGAAATCTCTCTATAGGCTTAAGCAATTAACAATGGCATGGTTTGAAAGATTTGCTAAAACTGTAAAATCCAATGGATATTCTCAAAGTCGAGCTGATCACACATTGTTAATAAAACATACTCGCGAAAATAAATTTGTTGTACTGATCATGTATGTGGCTAACATGATTCCTACCAGTGATGATGAAAAAATTCTTAAAATAAAAGAAGTGTTTGCCACTGAATTTGAAACTAAAATACTAGAAAACATGAGATATTTTCTATGTATAGAGGTAGCTCAGTCCAAAAAAAGCATTTTTATATCACAGATGAAATAAAAAACTTTATTGCCCCTTCCCAATGCCGAGGAGGCAAACCTGCTGAAATTCCAATGGAGCACACAAGAAGTCTAAGAAGGAAGAAGAAATTATAAGTGTGTATGCACGAAAACTGTCAGCACGAATCTCAAAAGGACGAGCTGCTAAGAATGATGACTAAACAATAGAATTTTGGCAACCGGCTGCTCGGTTGAAACGACCGAGATACGATGTCAACAGATCCAGTTGTTGGACTTCGCTTGTGGTCCCAACTTCCTAATTTTCTCATAGGGTCGTCCGGTAACTAGTAGGCCCAACGTTTTCCCTCGATGGGAGCAACCTTCAAGCGACCAACCGCCTCAGCCAATCGAACCTAATTCGTCTACCGACTAATAGCTATTGTACTTCACTCAAATTGTAACGCAAATCTGATACTAAATTAGCGCATTAATTGCATTTAAAGTGGTTACCATAACTGTTCCCTCCTTTCCATAATTGTACAATTAGGCCTTATAAATAGGTGGTCAAAATATGAATCAAGGACTTTTCTCCACGGAATTCCCTATCTGCTTTACTCTCTCCTTCTCTAGGCTCTAACTCTTGAGGCGTGTACTTTCTAAAGACAATTTAGGATCCAACAATGTTGATAAAAAAAAGATACTAATGATTGGTAGAAAAACTCATTTACCTGTCACATACTAGGCCAAATATTGCATAATCTATCAGTATTGTAAGTTAGCACATGAATAGCTCAAATGAAGAACATTTGGAGATGATATACATGATTTCGAGATCTATAAAAAAAACAATTGGTTACGGATTAATATTTGAGAAAATCAGTATAGAGAGATGTAAGTCTACACTAATGCTAGTTGGGCTAAGAAACTCACTGATAGAAGGTTCACCACGTGTTGCTACTCATATGTATGGAAAATTTGGTTAGATAGAGAAGTAAAAAAAGCAAGTTGATGTTTCTAGAATTGGTGTAGAATCAGAGTATAGAGCACTTGCCTTGAAAACCTATGAAGGAATTTGGATTTAAAATTGCTAAGGGAACTAAGAAGTACCTCCAATAGGCCTATACTGATGTTTTGTGACAGTCAAACGACTATCAGTATTGTCAAGAATATTATGATCATGACAAAACCAAGCATATTGAAGTTGATAGATAATTCAACTCTAAAAAGGTTAATATGGGAATTATACATCAAAGCTACATCCCGACACACTAACAACTTATTGATGTTTTCACCAAAGCTCTTCCTTTAAGCAGCCTCTTAGAGTTCAATACCAAGCTTGGTCTCTACAACATCTACAACCCAACATGAGGAGGGGTGTGGAAACCTGAGAAGTTTCGGGTGGTGTTTCCTAGCATGGGCTGACCAACTATCCAAGATCTAATAGGTGATTTGATTGGAGATCAACTTCAAAACCTTTTGATTTGTGTTTATTCATTTCCTATTTATGCCGCTTTAAGTTCTATTTCAGAATTATTTCTTTCCTAATTTAAGCTAAATATATTTAGTAAGTTCATAAATTAGAAGGGATTGGTGTCCCTATATATGTACCCTCCATGTGAATAATAAAATTAAGCAATTTTCCTTTCCAAGTAACTTCCACATCATGATTCATCAAATTCATTTGTTATAACCTTTTTCACGGCAATTTCAACCAAGCTACTTTGTGGCCCTTCACTACCTGAGCAAATCTTTAAGCATCAGACATTGTTTTGGTATTTCAAGTTTATGTATTAGTTCTAGTTGTATTTTCTTTGAGTTTGGATAATTTGCTTATTTATTAGTCGTTTCGATTTTTTTTTTTACTGTTAGTTTACTGTTATTCTTACAAAGCAGTGGTTGGGCTATTATTTATAGATTAAAATAAAATGTATTTTCATTTGCTTACTCTTACTATTTATCTTGTTTGTATATACCTTTTTCTTTTGATAGTACAAAAGAGGTTTATATGCTTTCATTGTGCTATCGCTTCCAGATCCAAGATGTCACATACAATCGGCCCGAGTATTATTTTAATCTTAATTAAGTTATGTTTTACAGAAGCTATTGTTAAGAACCTTCAGGATTGCTCGTTTTCACCTTTTTACATCCATCAATTGAGAGATCAAAGGCAATGCCTTCAAAATATTTTAGATTCTGAGACTAAAAGAAATACAAAACTTCCTTGTACAATAGATGACTCTATCAAACCCTAGATTGACAAGAAAAACAGACTCAGATAAGGATCTAGCTCATAATTACTTCAAATGAGAAAGCGTGTCATCGATCCAGTCGCTCACAAAAAGCGCATCCTCTTAGGCCAACTTTCTGAAGGCAATTTAAGTAAAACATCAGCTTAGAAGAATCACCGACATCCCTAACCAGTCCACTTTAATCAGTTCCAGAATTTTTAATAATTCCCAACTGTAAACCATAAAAAATAAACTTTCTATAAGTAAATAAAACTCGATCTTCATCGAGCTGCCAATTTTACTCTCTCACCAGCATGGCATCCGAAATCCCAAATCAATTTTTTGAATCAAAAAGAGAGGAAAAATGCGCCGTAATTTGCTTTACAGAAATGGAAAAGCTTGCTCGAGTAAAACCCTACGCAGAGAGGGAAAATGCCATACCTGGAACTCGTTCTCCATCTCCGCTACCTCTCTTCACTCTGAAATATCCAAAAGCTTGGATGCAACGCGAAGCTGCGTTTGCCTGGGACGAATATATATAGAACAAATGTGATCAAAAATCAAATTATCATTAGTTATAAACTTGTATACTCAAAATATGATCATACCTACTTAGGGAGGTTTTGCACATGTGTAAGATATCAGAATTCATGGACCTCAAAGGTTCACCATATCATGCTCACATGGTGAAATGGTCGAGTTAAGCCCGCTTGTCGAACTGGTTGAGCTAAGTTCACCAACCGAAGTGGTTCTTGAGCTAGGCCCACTTGTCAAAATGATTGACCTAGTTAGGAACAAACGCACAACCAGAGAAAATTATCATTACATAAGAGTACATAAGTGCATCATACCCATATCACAATATTTGTATGAAGACACTTTGGACATGTGTAGTACGATACGATATGTGATTTCATATTTATTTTCTCTCTTGTATAAATTGGAGGTGAGAGGGGATCGATGGGGGTTTTCTCGTTCTCTCCCAAAAAACTATACTCTCTCTCTCTCTCTCTTTCTCTCTTTCATGACCAAGAAACACTAATCCTTTCTTTTGAGCCCTTCTCGGCTACCTCTTGGATCCTAAGAAAATATAGAGCGAGAAACATGAAACTTAGCAATACATCTATCACCTTTTTCCATGCATTCATCTTAGAAGTAAGGTCGTTATTGGTTTGCTTGAACTCACGAATAATATGGAACTCTTTTTCTTAAGAAAATTCAACATCTTAAAAGATACAGTGAGCAAGCGTTCATATCCAAACTCTGCAAAAGAGTCTTTCTAGTGTAGAGAAAAACAAAAAACAATGATATATTTCACCAACGAGTTTTTGACACATCAGATCAAGAGCTAAGAGAACTCCCAAGAAGTTATACAAAATTCAAGACAAGAAACCTCGATATCCTGTTCCAGGATTCATCCCATGATACATACGGGATCATCTGGGTCGATGGTTGTCAACGCGAAACATCAAGATAAGGACCACCAAGGAGAAAGTCACCTGGGCAAGACCTATCAAGAGCATGAGTTGGACGAGCGCTTTATCCAAGGCTACAATAAGAAGAAGAAGAAGAAGAAGAAGAAGAATTTTACTTCCCAGAATGAGAACCTTCTAAATCCTCAGATGAAGGATCCAAAAAGAGATAAAGGCCATTTGAAACACACTTTGAAGGAGAAATTTTGGAGGTCGAAGCGCCAAGGAAGTTCAAAATTATATCATTGGAATATTATAAAGAGAAGTCAAACTCTACGGACCATGCGGCTTTTTTGGGTCAGTTGTTTATCTGTTATAGGTAAATGATGCTCTAAGATATTTTTAATTATTTATGATATTGAAAGAACCAGACTTGAGTTGGTTCAACAATTAGCTGTAGCATCACTCTTTCGAAGAGTTCAAGTGCATATTCATAGCACAGTTCATTAACATGCAAAATCATCTAAGAACTTTTGAGCTCTTCTAAAGATCCTTCAAAACCTCATGGGGAGTCTTAGAAACTTCATCACACGTTTCTAGTGAGAGATGTTGGATGTTCAAGGCCTGAAACTGATTGTTGCTCACATAGTCTTGGCATGAGGTTGCGTGAAGGTCCATTCAAAAAAACGCTTGGATTACAAAAGCCAAGAAGTTTAGCGGAGCTCTTGGAGCTTACAAACAATCAGATTTCTGCTAAGAAATAGAATTCTCAGTCCGACTCTTCCAGATTGCAGACACCTAAAGGGAAGTTTCAAAACAAGATTTGTAGAGACCACTGGAACCCAATGAATTCCTTTTGGTAGGAAGAATTTTTGGAATGCTACTGACAAGAGTTTTTAACAGCATGAGCTGGAAGACACTAATAGAAGATTAGTCAAAAGAAGAAATGAAATGAGGCAAGAGCCATCTTGGTTCTCTCCTACCAAAGTTACACCATTGAAGGAGTCGACGGTTAAGATCGTCGAGGGTATCCAAAATAAATACTTCTTCAAAAAGTCATTTCATAAAGGCAGGAACTCATACATGTATTCTCAAACAATACCATGCATATCATAGCGATACAGATGAATACTGACACATCTACAGCCTTATCAAATAATTGATAAAAGGAAAAAAAAAATTGAAAGATTTTATGGCCACTAAAGCAAATATATGAAAGCAATGAAAGTCACATATTGAAGACACTTTAATGATTTTGCTCTGGTGACACTGGCACATATCGCTACCGTCTTTGGAGGAGATGCACCTAAAGCTTCAAAAAGGTTCGACTTAAAGCAATTAAAAACTAGGGAGGTCTACTCAACCATCTTAATTAAGTGCATGACACCAATCCATCCTCAAGTCATTTTAATAAAGGACTATTTGCTTATTGACTTGACCCCATCAACGACACTATTATAGTCACCGCAGTGATTATATATTACCATATTGAGATCATTTTGGTTGACACATGCAATTCCGTCAATGTCCTTTTCAAAAGAGTATTTTAAAAAATGTTCATAGCCCCTAATTGGCAGAAGAGATTATTTCGCAAAAAAAAAGTGACTTGTGGACAATCACCTTGCATGTGAAGTAGGGAAATGGAGAATGTCATTACACATCATCGACTGACTGCATCATCATGGAAGATCTGAACATGTATGATGCCATTTTGGTAGGCTGGTGTTGAACACTTTCAAGGCAGTGGCATTCACTTATCACACCAGTGTAATATATTCGACCACATGCAAGTAATCATAGTTTGGGGAGATTTAATCTAATTCCAAACTTGTTATCCATGAGTTGTGTAGAATGTACAAAAATATATCCTTTAACTCGACAATAATAAAGGCAATGATATTAAAATCATCGAAGTTCTAAAATAAGTCAGAATAGTGCAAAAAAGGTTCTAGATGAAGGACCCTTACAAATAAATTCTCATGCAAAGCTACTATTGTTCTACACTTAGGAAAAGATGTCAATGAATTCTCTGAAAGGTGTGACAATTTTATAAGTTTGCTCCCATGTGGTTACAATTGTCATGAATTGCCATGGAACAATATTTATCGCCTTTCATTGTATGGGAAATGGACCTCTTAGGTCCCTTTCCTCCTGGCAAGGGATAGAGAAAATATATTATTATCATGATCAATTACTTATCAAAGTGGATCAAAGCTAGACCTTCGGCCAAAATTACAACTGATGTAGTCATAAACAACATATGAACTAACATATGTAGATATGCCCTGCTCATGATTATCATTACAGGCAAAGATACCAATTTGTTGATAAGAAGGTGAATAAATTTTTTAGTAGCCAATAAATAAACAAATATGTACATCATCCTAAAACCAAGGACTAGGCAGAAGCAACCAACAAAGTTATCTTTAACTTACTCAAAAAAGAAGTTAGAACAAGCAAAAAAAAAAAAAAAAGGATTGAAGTGTTAACGTACGTATTGTGGGCACCTCACACTACATTCTCAACATCCATTGGCTAAACTCCTTTCATCATACCTCATGGGGTGAAAGCAGTACTTACTGCTCAACTAACAAGTCCACGATGCTTCAAATTTTGAAGAATCAGAATTGAAATACTAGTTAATAGTGAATAATGAAGGCTTACAAAATTTACTAGACCTTCAGAAGAACTCAAAGATCAATCATTTCTATGACAAGACGAAGTCAAAAGAAGTACGGCTGAGTTCTAAAACTCAAGGGTCAAAGAATAATAATTCAAAGACTGTGATTTAGTACTATTGAAGATGGATGCCACAACTCGCGATCAAGCCTCGTGAAAACTCGACTCTTTTTGGTCCACACCTTACATAATCAAAATGTAAGCTGGATTTAGAGCATACTGATTAATTACTCACCTCGAAAAAAAACTCTTTAGAACCTAAAGTGAAGACAACTTCCAAATATTTTATCCATAGAAGGGGCAACACATATGCAAATATAAAATAGCCAAGTACTTGATATTCAAGCATTGATTTATGCAAAATATGCCAGTATTGTAAAATATGCCAGTATTGAAGGTTCAGCCCTTAAATCCAATTTCAAGACCAATAGCCCATTTGCAAACCTATATTCAAATTCATATATATCACTCAATTCCTATTTAATTACATTTCTGACACCTAAATTTTAATTTTTACACATATACCCCCTTATGCATGAAAAGGTGTATTTCATCTCTTAAAAATTACCATAATGATATTTTTTATGCTTATGAAATATTTAGTTGGATAATGTAAAAAATTAAAATTTTGGCGGTAGATATGTAAATACATAAGAATTGGGTGGTATGCATGTAAATGCCCATTTTTTATTAAATAAATTGTAAAATCAAAAGTACGTTCAATTTATAATTGAGAGCTAGCCGATGACCTTTTGCTTTTGTAAATATATATATATTTTTTCTATTTTGGTATAGTTTAAAGTAACTATGCAATTTTAATTATTATGATAAATTTTTATGTTTTTTAATATGAAATTTAAATCCTCATTTTGAATAATTTTTAGGGACATTTACGTAAATACCACCTAATTCATTTACATTTACATATCTAACAATTGAACATTCATATTTACATGCATAACAACGCACAAAACTTTAGCATCACATCAAAAATATCACTTTTACTTTCTTTTTAAAATTGAACTACACATTTTCATCATAACTTTATAACATATATGTGTTATAAATGTAAATATAAGAGTTTAGGTATTAGATGTGTAAATATATGAGAAATTCGTGATATGTATGTAAATTTCCCTAATTTTTAAGCCAAATGTTGACTTAAAATTTTACATTGATTTCTAATTTTATACATGAAAACGATAAAATATTAAAAATTCTTCATTTTTTGGACCCCACACACACACGCGCGCACACACAGATATATATATATATATATATATATATATATATATATATATATATTGTCGCGTACCCCTACTTATAAGACTTCTTAGGTCGTAGGTTTGAATAACCTTTGACACAATTGGGCTTAAGAATGTGGTACTCGAATTGTTAGGAACAATAAGGGTGATTATAAGAGATTTTATAATAGTCTCTCACTATTACTTTAAATAATATATATATATATATATATATATATATATATATATATATATATATATATATATATATATATATATATATATATATATATAATCATTTGATATATGTCGAATTTTAATTATGATATGGGTGCTGTCATTAAATGGTTAGTTACGAACTTAAATTTATAAGAATATAATAAGAGGTATTTTCATTGGCCATTTTTATAATGATTCTAAAAATCAGATCTATATGGTTGATTCGCAGTTTCAATCGCGAATTATTCATATGATAAATTTTAGATGAAAAATTCGATCGATTTAGTCAAATTAGAGATTCGTGTTGTTTATTAATGTAAAATATTATCACTAGAAAGCAGCCCGCCTCCGGCCGCTCGCCGTTCGCTACCCATAGATGGCCTTTTATAGCTTGCATGCCAGTCGGCCGCCGCTAGCCGGCTGCCTGCCTGAGTGCTGCCGCCAATTGCTAAAGTGTGTAGCTCATTGTCAATGTCCGTCGCCCGTTGCCGAAGTCCATTGCCAAATGCTCGCCACCGCTGTTGTCTGTGGCAAATGTTCGTCATCTGTCACCGTCGCTCTCCACCCACCAACCTTTGTCGCCCATTTCTAGTCGACACTTGCCGCCAATTGTCGCCCACCGCAACCTGCCACCCGCCACCCGCCATGGTTTACCGTCCACCACGTGCCATAGGTTGCCAACAGCCCCCGCTGATGTCGTCTGTTGCCATCCGCCATTCACTGCCACACCATCACGTTCGCCGCGTCCCATTTTTGACCACCACCACCCGCCAGATGCCGCCTTCATGCCCGTGATTATTATTCTTTTACGCACGCACACGTTGGGTCTCACTAGATGAGTCTCAAATATTTGACCATTGATCGCTCATATATTTGTTTTTCATCCCCACACTATCTGGTTGTAAATGTCAATAAGTTGGCCGGGGGATTTCGTTGCTGCAAGCAGGATCATCTTTCTCCTTTTTCCTTTAGCAGGCTCTTTTAGTGCTGAAGGAGGAGGAGAGATTATGATAGATGATGTACCTCTGTAACTTATTCATCACTAAAGTATTTCACTATATGTTATATTTATCTTTTATAATCTGTTCTTTGATACTGATATAAAATCTTGATTTGTTTCATCTCTATTTTCTTACTAGCTCATGCTTAGCTTATTGCTTATTATTACAATAATGTCAATTGTCTCTAAGTCCTTAAATGTGTTGATGATCATTATTATAAGCTAATTTCATCTTGTTGACAACTAATGCATTTTAAAGTGGGATGCACCCTTTTCGACTCGTTTGTACTTTGATTTTCCCTACAGGTCTTAGCTTTTCGGGGGATTTCAACCACTGTAGTAAGATTTCTCGTTGCTTGACATCTCCAGCTCGTTTGAGCGACTAATAAGTGTCATAGGTAAAACCATGTTGGTCCCTCACAATGATGGTCAATAATTTTTTATGATCAAATTTTAGGCAAATTTTGGGGCTATGGTGAATTGGGCTTTCAATGCTTCAGCATTTGATTTTGTAGGAACCTTTAGTAGTATTGAAACTATATTTTGTATCCATCCACTTGAATGTTTACTCTGTTCTTTGCTACCTGAGGGCCATATGAATTGTGTGTTGTCTTTGTGACAATTGACTTTATAACTTGTCTTGAGCCAAATATACTTTTAGAATTGACAGTGCTAGTGTCCCACTGAGAAAGCCGAGCATGATTGGCCTTATTGATGCGGGACCTACCATGATGATAAGAGCATGCGTCATTTAATGAAATAATGGGCAATACATTATAATGCATTGTATAGGAGAATATGAACACATAATATTTATTGTATTTTATATTTCTCATTGGGGATCATTGAAGCCTTTTTCATCTTATCTATTGATCACTAGCTGCCATTGTTTATATATAGATAAGGAAGCCGTCTTCAAGAAAACTCATTAGAAAAATTTTTGAAACATGAAGGAATTTTGGTGTGCATCTTTTGATGGTAGTAGAGAGAGTAATTGTTAAAGGATAAAGACAATAGATCCTTTGATCTTATTGCTTTAACTTTAAACTTCTTCCTCGTTGAGCTTTGAAATAAAAACAATTCTTGCTTGTTGACTTTGAACAAGGAATTGTTTGGGTTCATAGGCCAAATTTCAAGTCTTTTATTGCATGTTGGAGGGAGACTCCATGCTTGAGAAGAGATAACTTTCAACATGCAATTGGTCCTTACAAGTGGTCATCTTCTCAAAATTCTGACCCATCTGTTGCTTAGTCTTTTGAGGCAGACGAAGAGAGCTTTTCAACCCTTTCATGATCTTCTTATTATTTGCTGCACGCAAAGCTTTTCAAGATAGCCTCCAATGTTAAAAGACCAAAAGAGCTGGTAGTTTTGTATTATATACAATTTATTAATAAATACATAAAAAATATTCCAGTTTTGTCTATATTGAATAGTGCTAGGTTGTTTTTCTCTTATCTTAATTTGTTTGAATATCAACTTCATCTTGACATCAAAGAGTTCCCCGAGTCTTTCTTGGGAATTGCTTTGTAGGATATAGTTACCATTACTTGTCCTTCTACCTTCGTGCATATTACAAGGAACGAGAATACTTTCACATTGTTACTTGTAAAATCAACATGCTCATATGAGTTTATTTATAAATCTCACTTATTTAAGAAAAAAATAGTGATTTATAGTGAAAGGCTATCATTCAACTCGAGAACTCTTAGACACTCCTACAAGGTTTACATCCTTTTGGGGTAATAACGACTACAATAAGGTGGTTTAGGGGTCCCTAATCTTTCTGAGAGAGTAGTCACTATCCTTATATTGACATAGCATAATCTTTTGATTTGATGAGTTACTTAGGTCCTTTCACTTACTTAAGTATTAACACATAAGGCTGTTGAGTAAGTTGCAAGAGTACTTATCTATTTGGTAGATGTGGTCATGCCACCACGCCTTAAGGGTGAAAGATCTTTGAATCATCCCCACTCCATGTTATGGAGACTTCTTTTTGTGAATGGGTAATGAGTGTATAAGCTACAGGTGGCTGTTGAGTAAGTTGCAAGAGTACTTATCTATTTGGTAGATGTGGTCATGCCACCACGCATTAAGGGTGAAAGTTCTTTGAACCATCCCCACTCCATGTTATGGAGACTTCTTTTTGTGAATGGGTAATGAGTGTATAAGCTACAAGTTCGACTTGCTTCATAATTGTAAGGTCCTAACTAAGAAGGATCAAGTTTTCCCAAAGCTTGATCGTGAACTGCTGCAACAACCATCTTCAGCATTAAATCACAAATCCTAAATTGTCATTTCCTGCTCTCACGCTATACTAATTAGTTTTTTTTACCATTTATTGAACTCTAAGTTCTTCCAATAGGTATAGAAGGTCTTGTAGGCCTTAATTGTTAAACGCATTTCACTATTTGAATTCAGACTCTTTAAAATTAGATGCCTTAGGGACCCACAGATTGAAGACTTTGTACTCCCCAGGAAGTACCAAATCGATGCCATGTGATAAGGTAAAGAGCATTTGACCCGTAGAAGTGGATGGCAAGGTGTGAAGTGCCAATAAGACTGAAGGCAGTATTTCGACCCATTTAATTGCACTATCCAATTTCTTCTCAAATAGGTTTAAGATGAGCTTATTAGTGGATTTAATCAGTTTGTTGATTGCAGGGTGATAATTGAATGTAAATTTTAGGTGTATTCTATGATTGCTGCAAAATTGCTTCAGCTTCTTGTCAATGAACTGGATTTCATTATCATTGAAGATAATCATGAGCATGCCATATATGCAGAAGATTTCAGTTCATATGAAATTCTATACTGCATCGATTGTGATTTTGGCCAAAGGATTGGTATAATTCCACTTAGAAAAATAGTTGATCATAATGAGAATATGCTTCCTCTGCTCTTTACTGAGGAAAAGTATTCTAAGAGGTCAATTTCCCAAATTGCGAAGGGAGATAAGCTATTTATTGGTTATAGCTTATGCGAAGGTTTTAGTTTCATAAGGGTAAATTGTTGTCATTACCTGCATTTGCTAGAGAAATCTTCATCATCTTTCTAAGAGTACCAATAATAACCTTGCTTGAGAATTCTATGAGCTAGAGTCATTCCTTTGGAGTGACTTTTGTATTCTCCTGATTGGGCCTCCTGCAAAAGACTGACTTTGTCAACTTTGATACATTTGAGGGATTTAGAGGTGAATTGAGTTTCCGAATAATTCTCCATGAATGATCAAAAAACGCAATACTCTGATCCAAAACTTTCAAAGTTCCTTAATTTCTATTGGGATTTCACCAAAACTAGTATCGTCTTATTGGATCGACCCATCTGTTAGTTGATTGTACTTGTAGGTTTACAACATTGGCTTCCTCAATGGCCACTCAATCTAGAATGATGAACCATCTGCTGTATATGGCTTCTCCTTTGGATAATAGGTCACCGACCTAGTTCTCTCTTGGGGATATGTTTGATTTAGAAATACTCAAGCTTGCTTACCTCTATTTTTTTCTTTTATAAGGTACTTGAGCATAATCTTTTTCTATGTTACAAAAGTACTTTGATTTGGAATACTACCAACTAAGAGTCGGACTTAACTAGAAGATTGATTACCCTGATACATAGTGAGAACCTCAAGCCGATAACTAGTGTTCTATACTCCGTTTGATTGTTAGTTGCATCGAAGTCAAGTTGGATCAAATGACTCAAAATATATTAAGTACGACTGCACAAGATCACAACCACTCCCATTCATAAGTTTCAGATTCTACATCTACGCAGAGTGTCCAAAGTATGCCCTTTTTTATGTTAATCTCTTTGTGAGTTAATCCCTCGAAAACGTCAGCTAAAAAGTCAACAATGACCTGAGCTAATTCTCCGGTTCATATGATGTTTTGTGGACATTTAAACACCTTAACAATATCAACCGAGTGATTTTAGGCTCGTTGGATTCAAATCATCGAGATGTTTGATTTGACTATAAGCTTATTAGATTTGGAATCCATTTTACTCTCCAATTAACCACTCAAAGCTTCAAAAAGTGATTTAATAACTTGATCATGCATTGATTTGACTTAAATTAGACCAAATTTTGTGTCATTGTGCTCATTTCGTCGACCTGATCAGTTTAACTAAAGTTTGATGAAATCAAAATTTTAAATGATTTTTAATTCAAACTTGACTATTTCTTACTAAAAATTTCTCGAAATTCATACTAATTATCATGAGATTTACCCTACATGATAAAAATTTTAAATTGAAATTAAATTTTATTCAACAGCTAATTAACATCATTTTCATCATAAACCAACCCCATTTCTCTCCGGTAATGATAAATGTTTTGGATATAACAATCCATAAAGTGTTAAATCAATGACCGGCTGGTTCCATAGTGGGAGTGTATGTTTTTGCTTTTGAATTTTGTCAGCCATGAAAAAAATCAAGGTATTTTGATATATGTTGCCATCAATAGAACATTTTTAAGAGAATATATATATATATATATATATATATATATATATATATATATATATATATATATATATATATATATATATATATATATATATATATATTCTTATATTTTATATACTAACATCTAAACTTTAGTTTTTACATTTATACAATCACATAAAAAAAAATCTCTATTTTAATTTTCAATATTTTCATGCATAGATAAGATAGCATGTATGCAAAATATTAGATATGTAAATATATATGAATTGAGTGGGTATGTATGCAAATCTTTATATTTTTTAACAATAAGATTTAATTTCATCTCTCCCTTATTATCTATTAATATAATTAAATTATTAGAAAAATTCAATTAAATTGTAATAGCAATAACTCCATTTTAATATAAGATATATTAAAAAATTGTAACACTCTTTTTACTCCTAAAGTTTTAATTCATTTGTCTAATGTTGGTATTTTTTTTTTTTGGCTAAAAAAGAAGCATATTTATTTTCCAGTTTTAGATGTAAGACTCAATGTCTCTTTTAAAAATGGACTGAATCCATATAAGCCGAACTCGGCCAAAAGGGTGTTGCTTAGCGTTTGAGCCTAACTATATTCCCAAGTAAGCTTTGACTAAAGCTAGGGCTTCCTTTTAATCCATCTTAATCGCAAGCCATGCTAAGCAAAATTATTACGTGGCATGAATGTATGTTGCAATATCTTACTATGTGTACCTCATCATAATGATTCATGTCCACTCTGTAGATCTGAAGTCATGACTAATCTGCTCGTGAAAAGCAACTAGTAGAAAGCAAGACACCATTCTAAAAAAATTAGTCCAATATCATGTCACAAATTCATCCAAAAAAATGAGAAAGCACAAATATGCTATATTATGGTTGAATAGTAAGAGACCTTTTGGCTTATTTTGGGAAAGCCAAATAAATTTCATAACTCAAGCTTGGCGATGTCAAATCATTCATGTGCCACCAAAAAGTGCCAACATTAGAGAGGTTGCTCAAAATTTTTGATCTGATCTCAAACAACTTTTTTTCTTTTGTTTATGAATGGTCATTTTTGTAAATGATAATAAAAGTCATCATTATATGTCACTCCATAAAATTCATGTAGTCATTTCAAATATGGATTGAACACGCCTTGAAAATTCCTTGACCTCTACAATGGTATTCTATCACAGATCTCAATCTCTATTAAGGATAACCACTTAATAGGTTGAAGATTAATACTTAACACCCAATCACTTCTTAGCCTCCCAAATGATCCATAATGCTTTCCACTACTAAAACTAGTCAATCTTGGTTCTCTTGCCAAGAATGATTTGTCTCAACAGATAGAGAAGCATGTGATGATGTCATAGTTTATGGAGCTCTCATGATTTATGGAGATCACATAAATATTTGCTTCATCTTGCTGTAAACTCTCTATCCCATTAGGCATGCTACAATCACTTTGATATCCTTAGTGACTCTTACTACCTTACTTTTGAATGTAGCATAAAAGGCTCCAATTGTTTTATCATCAAAGATAATGTCAACATACATGAAGTTAATGGCCCCCAGTCTTCTCTCTTATTTAATTGCTCACAAAAGTGATAATAGACATTTGAAAGACCCATAATACAATCATTCTTCTCATGTAAAGTATGTATTGATGCCTTCCTCTCACAAATAAGAGCTTAGAGGAAAATATATCATCGAAGTTAAGAGAATGCTCTTTATAAATTAGTACAAGAGGTTGAGGGGTCCCATTGAGCATATAGCCAATTTTAAAGATCCATGCCTTGAAATCATTCATAGAGAATCTTCAATATTGATTATTTTTTGTAACATAAAAGAATAGCCATACAGTAGTTCCCTCACCAACCTAGTTATAATAACATCACAATTTTTAATGTGCTTCAAAAATATTTATCATTGAATTTGCTTCCTTGAAGCTCCCACCAAATGTTTTCCCAAACTATCCTCAACGTCAAGTTAAGGGAGTCAAAAATGCATTTTGATTTCACTTATAGTGCTAAGGGATCGTCACATTTTAGTTATCTACGAGCAAAATCTATCCTAATATCATGTCTTTGAGACACACTATTCAAATATTCTATTTTAAAAAAAAATAGTTAATAAAATTATTAAAAGTAGATATTTTAATTTTTTAATATTAATAAAGTTATGACACTGAAGCAAATTCAATACTATTGGTAATACTTATATTATAGATATTTTGTAACTATAGTCACTTGGCTAGATATACAAGCCCAATTGACTTTTTCATGTTAAATGAGACTAGAAACATCAAATGAGGGTTTGTTGAGAAAAAAAAATTAGAGCAGTTATAACAATCTTTAAACCACCATAAGAAAATCATCAACTACTAACGACTAAGAAAGGGTGGTGTTTTAGGGAGATGGAATTCATTATTTTTTTTAATGTTGGAACTATACATGATTATTTTTAGTGGCAGTTTATAACTGAAGCTATAAAAATGTAAAATTATTTTGGTAGTCAAGATTTATCTTTTTAGTAGGCTTAGTTATTTGTGATTTTCCATACCAAAGAGGTCATATGACAACTACATGTAGTAAAAAACTACATATGTAATTTTATTAATAGACAACTTTACAATATACAAATAAAAAAAATCTTTATCAAATACATTTCCGGTAGCTCTTTAACTCTACACTGATACTCAAGGTAAAATAATCTTATCTCATAAAGAAGAAGATGGCTTAGAATAATTATAGTCTTAATGTTGACTTGTCTTAACTCACTCCTTACCCAACTTTCTTGGTATATATATAAAAGCTAGTTTACAATATAATAAATTTATTTTGTGTATCATATAATCTTTATAAAAAATCTAAACTCTGAAGAAAAAATCAATTATGAGGTAAAAATTAACATCATATATGTGGAGTAGGATTACCTAACTATTATTTTTTGGTGCATTTAATGTTTTTCTTAGTTCTAAAGTTAAGTCATCTCTGAAGCACCCTCTTAACTCTTAGCTTTAGCTCTTGATGCTTCACATGTGGAACTTCAAAATTTTTAAAGAACTTTTTTTAAGCTTTTTTCTTTCCTTTCAATCCTCTCGATAGTAATTCTTTCGATTCAAGAACTTCCTTACAACTTCATATATCCTTTTAATTGTCCTACTCTTAATTTCAATATAACTTTTGTTGGTCCCCGCATTATCAAATCAATAAATATTGTAATAAAAAAACTACACTTTAGTAGACTATTTACTCTTTCAAATTAATCATAAGGAGATGCAAAATCTGATGCCTACCTGTTCTTATTATATAGCACCATGGTTCCTTGATATGTGATTACGAGTGTCTTTCGTTTTAGATGATCCTATCTTTCTTATAATAAATTGCTAAGAGGGTCTAAATTTTCCTTAAAATTTTATTCTAACATTTAACGCTCAAATGACTTCAAAAAGTTTCTTATTCACCATTAGTTACATGTCTATATAAGTAGAAAAGTTCAAAAAAATATTCATTATTCTTAACACTCTTTAATATTTTGAACATATCAAATCTATTAAGTATAATATCTGAACTTTTATCATTGAATTTTTTCTTGCATTTATGGAGCAACATATGATCTCCTTTTTTAGACTTCTTTTCTTTTTTTTTTTATTTGTCAAACTTACTCTTATAGAGTTTATAATCTATGTTGCACTGATGCACATGCCAATCTCACAAGCCTACTTCTCTAGCAAGCAATATTTGAATTTTTGAGTCTGAGTAATCGATCCTGCAAGTAACGTTTATTTCTCAAATTAGCTTAACTAGTAGTCTACTAATTTTTAGTTTAATTCAAAGGCTTTTCTTTTAAAAAATTTATCTATAATTCCTAAATTTAAAAGTGAAAAATTAAAGGTGAGTGTGTCACTAATAGTAAAAACTTTTCTTTGAATTAGTTTATGTAAAGTTTAAGTTCCACTAACTGATTCTCTTGTTGCAATTGACAATCAATGACCAATTATCTTTTTTTGTTCTCTTATGAAGCTTAACAAGCATTAGAATCACTTATTAGGGTTAAGTTTCTTTAACCATGTAAAGATTTTTAGGAATCTGTAATCACCTAAATGATTGCAAAGATCTAATGATAATATCCTATTTCATTAAATTTTTTTACTTCAACATAATTGTGCTTCTAGTTTTTTTTTGAAAGTCATACATTATAGGATACATTAACAAAGCAAATGACCTGTTTGAAGTGTAAATAAAGAATGAAGGGTTAAAACATCAACTAATTCGTTTCAAATGCTTAAGAAGCTAACGTGTATTGACTTAGTAATTCAAAACAAATCCAAAGAAGAAATTGCTTAGTTCCTACTCATGAGTTAACAAGAAAATATGAAATCCATTGAAGTCAAAGCAATGTATACAAATAAAAGGAAATATAAAAACTTGGAATTCAATCCTTGCTTCCATGTGAAGATTTCTTCGAAACTATTCTTCCCTTTTTCTTGCTTCACAATTATCTCTCAATACAAGTTCTTTCACTCACTACACTTACAAGTGGAAACTCTAGACTAAGATGATATAAAAAAAAGACTAAGAAGACTTTCTAAAAGCTCCCATAGAGTTTTTCCTAGTCCTAAGTGTAGCTTCCTGTACAATTTTGGGCCAAACCATCACTGGAACTGCCCAAACTGAAGTAAGTCAGTGATGAGAGAAAACCTTATATACATAAATTATTTGTGTGCTTTATGAATTAAAAGAGGCTCATTTTGACTTGTAGAGGGTAAGACTAGGGGGTGGATACTTTATTGTATATATTGGTAGAGAGTAGAGGTTTGCAGATGAGGTCTAAGAGATTACGGTTAGCAATGATAGACAAAAGAAGAGAACTCAAGCAATGGTGAATTTCTTTGCATGGCAGACCAATTGCCTGAGAGTGGGAGAGATGTCTAAAGTATGAGAGAGAGAGTGAGGAAGAAGAAATATAACACTACATATAAAAATTCTTTCCGATTTATCAAAACCCTTGCGGTATCCTCAATCTCAAGTCCCATCAAAACCCTTCATAAACAATTACCTTCCCTTGATTCAATTTTATCTTATAATGAATAAAGTAAACATACATTTAAAACATGAAATAAAGAGAAATGTATAACAAAAATTCAAGGCACAATATAGATGAAATTTAATGTATTTCATCTTAAGTAATGTTATATATATAATGAAGGAATGACCGAAGGCTATGATACGAGCCTCAATCATCCCTCGTGCGCCTATAATTCGAATACCTCACCCTACACTCGGGGGGAATCGAACCCCATACCAGAGGAGGCTCACAACTGACAAGCAAATGCCTGACCAACTGATCTGAATACGCGGCGCACACGCGCGCGCGCATACACACACACACATATAAAATTTAAAACCAATCAGCACTTTAATTACAAAATTAAGTATTAATTAGTAAAAACAATAAAATTAGCTACAATTTTATTTGCAAAAAACTACCATTTAATGACCAAACATACAAATAATTATTTAACTAAGTAAACATTTAAAAAAAGCTGAACTAGTTCGTGCAAACTGACTTGCATTACTGCAGACTCGCGCTGGTCCACTAGGCTTTGTTGGTGCCCATGGAAGGACAGACAATCAGGACAATCAAATGGCTGGTGTTGCCATTGCACTCCTTTATGTATAGCAGTGGAGAGGCCAACAAGCTCTTAAGATTATTTTTATAACTTTTGCAAATCTCAACCTTAATCTATGTTGTTTAGTGGAAAAGTTGTTAATTTTTTTTATCAAAATAGTACATGGTGTATTTTAGATACATACCGCCCATTTTTTATGTATTTATATATATATAATATCTAAATTTTACGTTCTATATTTGTACCATTTAAATCTTTCGTATCATATTAAAAAGTTAGTGTTAGCTTTCAAAGAGTAAAATATACCTTTTCATGTATGGAAAAGGCGGTATGTATTTGAATATGTGTTAAATATATAAATACATGGGAATTGAGTGGTAAGTAGATAAATCTTCCTTTATTTTACTTAAAAAGATTAGTCAAGTCATGTTAAAGAGTACTTGGCTATAAACTTTGGCCTAGACACTACTGGTTACATGAGAGGGAAAGAGACTTTATTATGGCAAAATGAGGGGGTATTTATGGGAATTGAAATTAAATTAAATTTAATATTTTGGTAATATATGAGGTAGATAAGTGAACCATATCTCTTTAAAGATTTGTGATAACTTAAAATATTTTTTTATAAAGGACATTTTAATTCTCGGATCAAACTAATGGGTGTTGGAAGGCCATGTCACGTGTTTTTTAAGACCATCATTAAATCTAAATGCTTGAATATAGATCTATAAATTTGAGAGTAATGTTAGTCGTTATCACAACCAGATAGCAAAATTTTTACTAGAACTCCTAGATTTTATCTGAAATTTTACTTCTCTAAAATTTGTAGTTGAACATCTTATTCAAATTTGATTTATTTTTTTTATCCAAATAACAATATTGTTTTTTATAATAAATTTTGTTTATGCTTGGATCATTATGTTCATAACTTAACTAGCATTGAATTGATCTCCGTATTATAATAATTTATGTATGGTTCATTGTATTGTTATCTTATTGAAAGCTTAAAATAATTAAAAGAGTAGTATGTTTATGACTATATAGAACTATAATATGAATACTAAAACTATATATAAGGTAAGAAAGGGATGAGTATTATGACAATACTTATAGATGAGAAATTTGGCCGAAAGACTAGAGCCCTAGTGAAATGATCACCAAAGCTTAATAGAAAAACAATGAGCAAGATAAGAGAAATACTTGCAACCAAGCCCTCTCCTTCATTGATAGGAAAACATAATTTATTTCAAAATGATCAAAGGAATGAAGATTTAGAAACTGAAGAGCCCTAGAAAAAAATATTAATGATGTGTTCCAATTTGAGGCACACCTCGGCAGTAGGATTTATATATTGGAACATAAACACAGGGGGAGAGCATAACACACTTTTAATAAGAGTATATCTGCCACCCATAAAGAGCAGGTGAAAACACCAACTATCTAATCTCTTCTACACACTATTGATAATATTATCAAATAAGTAAGAGCATTTTTTCCCCTTGGCAATTAGCACTCCAAAATATTTAATGGGGAGGGATTTAGTAGGAATATTTAATTTACTAGTGATTTTGTTAACTTGAGTCGGATTAACCTGTTTCCTTAGAATGAAGTAGCTCTTAGGAGATCACTAAGGATATCAAAATTGCAAAGCACTCTTTTGATGAGTTTGACTGATGTTGTGGAACCATTTCAATAGATGATGAAATCCTCAGCAAATGTCAAATGCAAATTGGCATATTTCCTTTGGATTAAAAGTGCCATATAATATGATTCTCATTAATAATGTTAACGAAGAGAAGATGAGATAAAGTGTAGCATTTCCTCACATCTTTAAAGGACTTATAGAAGCCGCAAGGTTTTATTTATAGAGTTAGCTATAAGGCCAATAAACTTGTCACCAAACTCAATTTTTTTTCCAAAACTTGAAAAATAAAAGCCCAATTAATATTATCATAAGATTTCAAAATGTACAATTTAAGAATTACATTGTGCCCTTGAATCTTCAGGTAGAAATCATGGAAAAGTTCTTGAGCCAGTAAGATATTATCCATAATTCCATGACTTTTAACAAACCCGATTTGGTTTTTAGAAATAATAAAAGGAAGAATATTACCAACACGCTTTGCTAGAATTTTAGAAATTAATTTATTAAGGAAATTACATATGTTAATGGGACGAAAGTTTGACCGGGAAAACAAATTAACAGATTTTGAAATTGAGGCAATAGTGGAGGAAGAGAAGAACTTAAGATATAGTTGGCCTTGAAAAAAAGCACATACAACACTACAAATATCAGTTTTAACCGCACTCCAAGTAGTTTAAAAAAGATAGTGCTAAAACCATCTGTGCCAGGCATCGAGTCCAAATTCAAAGACTGCAACACCGTAGAAATTTGCTCCATATCAGGACATTTGCAAGGAAATAACTTATGATTCTCAATAATCTCATTAAGGACAAGAGGTTCCAAAGCTTACATAGAATTTGAGGGGGAAGTCTGAAATAAAGTAGAGTAGCAGTTAACAGCGGAAAAGCAATAAGAATATCCAAAGTTAGCACATTTTCACCCTCGTTGATTTTCATGATGCAGTTTCAGAGTTCGTTTCTGTTGACAATAGCATGAAATATTTAGTGTTTATATCTCCTATTTGGACATAATTAATGACAACTTTTTGTTTCCAATAGACCTCTTCCATGTGCTGGAGATGGGAAAGCATAATCCTGACCTCTTCTAATTCCATGCTAGCAATACATTAAGAAAGGTTTGCTTCATTACTTTCAAGGTGAATGAGCATATATTTAACTTCCTAAATATTGGATAACAAATTTTTGAAGTGATTCTTGTTCCACCAAACAAGAATTTGCTTAAGATGTCTTAACTTAAGCCATAATCACTGAAAATCACCAATGTCATCGAAGGGGCAAGAGGCACATTCCAATTATTAACAATAAAATTAAGGAAATTGGGAAATTGAAACCACATGTTTTGAAAATTAAAACACCTCTAATAAGCAGATATCATAGGACTTCGAGAAAGAACTAAAGGAGAATGGTTGGATTGAGACTTGCTAAGATGTTCAATATTAGTGTTATTATGGTTATTAATCCAATGATTGTTAAAAAAAATGATCCAGTCTTTCCCATAATCTAGTATTAGACCATGTAAAAGTAGAGCTAGTAAAACCAAAATCGGTTAGATTACCATCCAAGATAACATCAATGGGATCCTACATAGCTCTGAAGGAGGGAATATTACCTCCACACCTTTCAGATGGGGAATAAATACAATTTAAATCCTCCCCAACACACGAAGGAGTATTCAATTTACTAGAAATGTCTCTCAAAGTTTGGAATCAAAAGAAGTCTTGTGTAACAACAACAACTAGCGTAAATAAAAGATCACAAAAAAATAGAACTTGTAGAAATAATTTTAGTGTGAATGACCTGTTGATGATCCACCAAAATTTCAACATCGATACTATCCTACCAAAACAACCAAAGTTTATTAGAAAAATTCTCAAAACATTTCTAAATTTCAAAAGAAAAGCAATTCTTTGCAAATTGCTAGCAACAATCATCGGTTCTGCATTAGCAACAATAGAGAAACCATAAACTTTAATTAAAATGTTTACCCTCTCTTGAGAAGCGATAGCACCAATACCCCTTATATTCCAAAAAAGATCTTTAAACATCAAAAGGAATAGAGAAAAAGTTAAAAGAGTAGCGATTAACCCGCGACGGAGTTAGCCCATTAACTTTACTAGTTTTGTTCTACCTTTTTGAAACAACACAAAAATTATCTATATCCTCACAATCTAGATTATGAATGGAAATGCGCTTGTTAGGATGCTCATTAGTAGCTGAAGGTAGTACTTCTCCTTCTTCCTTATCCGAAAAAGAAATATCCATACAATGTTGATTAATGAGAGGGGAAGAAGAAATAAATTGCATATTGGTCGGCATAACAACTTTTGCATTTGGAGTAATGGTATTCATTAAGTTAACCACACTAGGAACCACATCTGCCCCAGTATCACATTGTTCATTGATGAGAGTTATCGGATGTGTCCTTGAGGGAACCTCAGGCACACTATTATAGCTATGGGACCAACCAAGCTGTTCAAATTGCCTACATCAATAGGATCAGCCAAACCAGTTTTAGGGGGAAATTGAGAATCCACTACAATCTCATTTTGCATACCATTATCAATGTTTAACGAAGACTAGCACACATTCAAAGAACAATCCTCCAAGGTAGAACCCAGTTGTCGATTGAGATTGGGATGTAAAGAAAAAATTGCTCCTCATTATGCCCATGTAGCATACAATGATTGCAAAATAAAGGATGTTTTCGTAAACTACCTTTTGAAAATAATTATTTTTCTTTGAGTCAAGCCAAATTTTGTCCACCAATTTTTGAGAAATATCAACTTCCATAAGAACCCTTGCTACCGAAGGCCTCGACAACAAGGTCGTGGCCTGATCTGCGTGCAAAAAATGACCCACAAAAGAGGCAGCTACATGGAGTATAATATGGTTAACCAAATGGAGCTGAAGGTGAGGAAAGGAAACCGAAACATGAATAATATGAGATTCCTCATTAATGCCAAAATGGAGAATCCACTTTAATAACCTCATTTGACAGTTTGAAATATAGTATGCATGACAAACAAAAATTTTGTTGTAATTAATGTCATTTTCAAGCTTATAGATACATGTCTCTGATCCAACAAACCAACAAAGAAACTCCTAACCAATTTTAAAGCAAAGTGAAACTTACAGATATGCTCAATTGGGGTCTCAGAAAGGAGAACTTACCAATTGAAGTGAAAGCAAAGAGGACAACCAGAGCATCAATAGAGCTGGCCGACCATGGAGGGACGAATCACTAAGGGAAGAGACATGGAGTTAGAAGATTTGCCTGCAACCATTTCATGAAGGAGCGAGATTTACTTGCAACACGTATGATATAGTATGGTCCCAATATCACATAGTTCAGTGTCCAACTCATTTGACTCATTCATCAAAATTATATATTTTTAGAAGCAATTACATATATAGCACCTAAAATATTATTATTTATGAATCTAACGCTCTCTCATTCATCCTCAAATTCTCACTAAAATAAACAAATTCATGATAAAACCCCAACCCATATTTTTTATTTTCATCTAATTCTCAATGATTTTATCGAGTCATGTGACATGTAAATATAAATTCAAAAATAGTGCCAAGATGCAAATAAAAATAAATTTTCTTACCTTAGATTTGAAATAACATAAGCAAAATATTTATATAGAGATTAAAAAGACTATAGAATTCTATTTTTGATGAATTCAAAATTTATCTAAATAAGATAAAATTTAAATGTACCAAAATCACAACCTTCTCCAATCTTGACCTTGCATGTGGTCAAACCCTACATTGCCATTGACCTCACAATAGTTGATATGACCCAACAGCATGTAACCTATACTGACCCATTCGTCCCCAACCGCATTGTACTCGGACTTGACCGCATACAATTACACAATCTCTATTATCTTCTTCTTCTGCTAAACCTAACTTCCAACAAATATGTAGTCCCCTCACAACCTCAAGAAAAATTTGTGTACGTAAGACGTACGGGGCGCTGCGTACATTAGGTAGGTTACAGAGAGAGTATTGGGTGTTATACCCGCCTTATACCTCCTGTAACCTCCCTGTAACTCATCTGTAACCTACCTGTAACTAGTAAGTTTCGCGCTTCTATTTTCATATATTTGTAAGTTACAGATAGGTTACAGGGAGGTTACATGGGGTATAACGCGGATATAACCCCCAATACCCTCCCTGTAAGCTACCTGACATATGCAGTTTTGCGTACGTCTTACATACGCAAATTTTTCTCCACAAATGTCATCATCAAGCTATTGGCTCTATTTTAGGGTAATTTCTTTTATTTTCAACAAAATTAAACATTAAGAGATTAATCTATGAAGTTATTAAATAAAGCAAGCAAATTAAAATGTGAAATTTTATTTACACTTCAATTAAGTATGTATGTCTGTGTGTGTTTTTATATGTGTGCGCGTGCACGCGCATGCCGTGTATCCCGTCTTGTTGGTTGACATTCACGGTATAAGACCCCTCAGATTGGGGGTTCGAATTCCCTCTGTTACAGTTGACCTTAAAAAAATGATACTCTAATTTTTAGGCACATTAGGTTGTTTGAAGGCTCGTATAATTGTCTCTGATCATTCCTTTTTAATATATAGTTAAGAATTATGCAAGAATATAACTCCCTAAGCAAAACGGTATGCGTGGATTCTGACAGCTGAAATTAGCGGCGGAGAAACACCAACGTCGGCAAAAAGGCCGATAACACATGTTGTAAATTATTCAAAAATCGATCATTCATGGCTATGTTTTTGATTAATCATCATTTTATTATTTTGATTAATTATTGCTTATTATTTTGGCATTAACTTTCACATGATACATGTGGTAGAGCAATGCATAAATTGCATGTTCATAGTTGTTGTGTCTATGTGCAATAATGCACGCGGGACAAGAGAAGACATTGAGATTAATAATGCCTAATTGCAATGATTATGTTGACACGATTTTTAAATAGTTGGATCATTTTTTAAAACTTTATGTAATTTATAATTTTATTAATCATTATCTATAACATTTTTCATAGTTATTAACATTAAGTTAAGAATTAATGTTAATAACATCAACAAACCCTACTTATCCCATTTCTAATGTTAATGCTACCTAAAATTTTATCACTAATATTTATAAGTATTACTATTAATTTAAACATTTTTTTTGGTTACTAAATGTTTGATTAAACATGAAATGTCATATCAATTAATATTATTATATACCCTGATTCATGCACATAAATACCACATCAATTTCATGCTATACATTCATTATATACACAACTATGAACATGCATGTTTCTTTCCTTTTTATGCATATAATTTTATGATATATTTCACATAATCTAGGAGACTTGTTACTTATTACTTTATTGGAGATTATAGCCATCACTTCTATAATCATGATCACTTATATTTCTATTATGATTATTATAAATGTATTTTTTTGTATGTGAAGTATAATAATTTAAATAAAATTTATCTTTATTTATTGAGCTATTGTCCAATCACAATTTCATATGTGGATCTATTATAAATATATAGTAGATTCTCTAAATACATTTTGATTTATGAGAGAAGCTTATATATATATATATATA
>NEWO01000045.1:1189471-1209721 GCA_003013225.1 Phalaenopsis aphrodite
TTCCTGGCATGTGGGTGATTCCAAAATTTGGAAAGCTATCACTCTTGCTCGGGAGGTGGCTTCCTACTTAATTTTTTGGGATATTGGGGAAGGAAATGTCTCTTTCTGGAATGATCACTGGAGTGCTTCCCATCTGTCAAGTTTACCTCATTCCATCTCTGATGAAGATCTTATGGTTAGGAATTGCTAGATTAACGGAGATTGGAATATCGCCAAGTTATGGACTCTTGTTGGTGAAGAAGCTACTTCCATTACTAACATCCCTATTAATACTGCCTCTAGAGATGTTCCTATGTGGAAACTACTTTCTAATGTCTCTATCACTAAAATGCTATACACTCAACTCTACAACCATCCTCAATAGTATTGGAGTAAATATAGTTGGCACCAATTCATCTCCCCTTCTATCTCTTTCTTTATTTGGAGATTGTTTCATAACCTTCTACCCCTTGATGACATCCTTAAAGTGAAGGATTTAAAGTTGGCCTCTGTTTGTTATGTTTGTAAGCAAGAAGCTGAATCTCCTAATCATTTATTTTATGAATGTAATTTTGCTTCCATTGTTTGGCATCATATTGGTTCATATTTTGGTTTACGATGGCCAATTAGATTCCACATTAAGAATATCCTGGAAACTTGGAAGAACTCTGATTACTATCACAAGAAGCTTCATTATTTCCTTATGATTGTTTTGTGGTTTATTTGGGTTGGAAGAAATAGTCACAAGTATGAGAACTCACCTCATACCCCCCATAATCTGGTTGCTTTTATTGTTGCCAACTTCCTTAAAGCCTCTAATGCGCTGGGAGGTAATGTTTCTCAGCAGTGCAATTTTCATAGACCAACCTTAATTAAGTGGTCTCCTCCTTTTCCTGTGTGGATTAAGGGCAATATTGATGATAGTTTTAATGGTGAGAAGTCTGGAATTGGAGGTTTATTTTGGGATGCTAGTGGTCAGTGTTTGATTTTCTTTGTTTCACCTTGCTTTGCATCTTCTCCTTTGGAAGCCAAAACGAGGGTTGTTTTGGGTGTTCTACATACTGCCATTTCCTTTGGCTTCCCTAATCTCATTATTGAAACTGATTCTCAAGTTCTTTTTCACACTTTAACGGGCAAGGTAAAGCCTCTTTGGAATATGATGATTTTGATTAATCGAATATGTTGTATGGTGGCTAGCTCTAATATCTCTATTCAATATAATTTTGTTAATCGGGAAGGAAATAGGCCTGCAGATTGGCTGACTAAACATGGGTACAATGACATTTATATTGGGCAAACCCCCCTCCCCCCTCTCAAATTTGATTCATGGTGTTATTATTGTTGTCCCCTATTTACGTGCTTAAGGTTGTTGTGCTGCAGAGTTTTGATGGCTTGTTTTATCCCATTCTCAGTTGGATCTTTCTTTCTGCTGGGTGGTGTACATCAAGCACTTATATATGTTTTGTTTAGAGGCAAGAGAAGAGGACTGTTACATTGTCTCAATTTTGCGCTTAGATTGGAAGATTGTGCAGTTGCAAGATAATTGGACTTACGGATTATATAGTTCCGTTTTGCACTTTCCATACAAGTTCATTTTTGGAATACTACTTTTGCTTGACATATCTTTTTGGGTTACATGTAATTTGGAAGTGATAGTTTGTTCTATATCCTTTTTTTATGGTGTTGTATGTGGACGGAGGAACCCTTAACTTTCAATGTATTTTTTTGTTTTTTAGTAGGGATCCTTCTTCCCTCCTAAAATTGTATTATCTCTATTATCATTAACACGTAAGGAGCCACGAGTTGCTCTTTCAATCAATATATATATATATATATATATATATATATATATATATATATATATATATATATATTTATTTATTTATTTATCACATTAAATAAAGAAAAGAAAACATGTCATCCACGTGCCTCCGGCACATGGTCCAATAGGGTCGTGCTCCCCGCAACCCAAAAGGTGATCAGCGGTCCCTCGCCGGACTCAATAAAGTTAATTTATCCTTTGTGGGCCCCACAGCCCGGCCATGGCCGCCGGGCACATTCAACCCTCCTCATCACCGTCCATTCCCATCACAGAAACCATCAAATTTCTTATCTTTTTCTATAATTATTTTTTAAACAGAAAATTAAAAAAAAAAAAGTGGAGGGCAAAATAGTCATAAGACCATAAGCATTTTAAAGCTGGGCTGTGAACCGACGTGGCAACGCAGGGTGCATCACCGCCGACGAACTAAACACCCCACCCCCACGGCCGAACCCCATCCATTCAATTTTTACGATCGCCCTTTTGCACAACATAAAATATTTCTTTTTGCAAAAACAAATATAAAATTAGGAAGCAACACCCCTCTCCTCTCTCTCTGATCGAGCAGAGAGCGACAGAGAGAGGGAATCATCGATCGATCGATCGATCTCTGTATATTGAGTCCGGCAGGATTCGGCGGCCGCCGCCGGTGAGATGAACTCCGATGCGGTGTCGACGGGGAAGTCGCTACTTGAGAAACCCCTGAACCTGCTCACTGAGGACGACATCGCGCAGATAACAAGAGAGGAATGCCGTCGATTCCTCAAAGATAGAGGTTATTTTCAGTTTCTTCTGTTTCCGCTACTTCATGCGCTGTTTCCGTTTTGTTTTTATCCCTTCACTTCGGAAATCGCGGGAGCGAGTTTTCTGCTGCTTGTCTGATCAATCTATCATGGTACAGGTATGCGCCGCCCCTCTTGGAACAAATCGCAGGCGATCCAGCAAGTGATATCTCTCAAGGCCCTTCTCGAGAACCGATCGGATCTAGACGATTCCTCCGCCGCCGTGAGGATCCGGCGGAAACCGCAAATCAGCCCTCCTTCTCCGTCACTCCTCACCCCGACTCACGTGAGCCCTAGCTCATAGATCAATTTGTTTTCCAGATGGGCAACTAAGTTACTCTATTTCTTCTCTACAATCTTTTTGGTAGACTTCACTCCCTTCACCAACTGAGGACGCGAGCAGAAGCGGCGATTCGAGGAGTGTGCCGCCACTAGAGAAGGATCCCTCGCCGTACCGGAGAAAAGACCCTCTCCCCCCTCTTCTCACAGCCGGCGATGTGCCATGCCTTTCTCCCCCCGCCGGAAAATCGCAGCTCCCGCAACAGATTCACTTCCCACCTTCTAAGTATTCCTTTTCCCCATTAACATTCCCATTATTCTAAACTGCACTACCTCATCTTCTCTCTAATGTGCATCTGTGATTCACTCCCCCTTTTTACAGTGCGTTTTCCGGCGAATCTCTAGGGCAGCTTACGATATTCTACGGCGGTAAGGTGAACGTCTACGACGGCGTCCAGTCGGCGAAGGTAAATTCTCGCCGCCGGTTGAACCGGAGGAACTAGACCGGTCCTTCTCATTCACCTGACCCGTTCCGGTTTAACTTGCAGGCTCGTGAGATAATGCAGCTTGCGGCCAACCCTGATACGTACGACTCAACGATTATAGCTCCAATATCGTCCGGTCTGTCTTACCTAAATCGGTTTCCTCCTGCTTATACCGGACCGATTTGGGCCGGACCATCTGCCGGCGCGCCGGCAGGTATCCCGACCGCCGTTTGATTATTTATCTGTATTTCCTGTAGTCATGTGCTATCCGTCCATCTGATCTCGATCGAACGGCTGTGAGCTTTCAGGAAAGTTGCAGCGAAACTTGAAAGGCAGCTCGGACGAGGGAATAGCATCGCGGGAACCTTTGCCGGGTAAGCGAATGCAAATTGGGATTTTTAAAATTTTTCTTGCAGCAACTGCTGGAAATTTTCTTCGACAGTTTACTGTTTGCTTTGTTATCCATTCACTACTAAAAAAATGCATTTATTAAGCAGTGAACTTCTCATTTTCGTAGATTAAGAATGAAGTTAGATTTAAACAAGTGTTATATATTTTTCTGTTAATTAAAAATGGACATTTACATACATATCACTCAATCCCTATACATTTACATACATATCACTCAATTCCTATACATTTACATATAAAGATTGCCATCCTTTTAACTAGAAAAAAAGTTGAAATGCGCCTCTTTTAAAGTGGTATGAATGTAAAAATTGAAGTTTTAGGTGATAGATATGTAAATACATAAGAATTAAATGTCATGCATGTAAATCTTCCCACTAAAAAAATGCATTATGTCCTTCACTTGATGAGGCCCTCCTAATCTTGTGGTGAAGGGCAGGTTGACGGCGACCATCGATGCTTTGTTCGGAGTTGGGAATTATTTTCGTCCTTGACGTTAATGGGCCGCAGGATGTGATTGCCGCACATATAGGTCCCGATACGTGGGACCAGCATCGTTTTGTCCGGTGATTATATTGGTCCCCACTGGGACTCCACTTCCATTTCAGCCCTCTGGATTTCGAATCTCTACTCTCTCAAAGGAATTGTCTTGTCTGTCTCAAGTACTAATTATCCATAAACTTTCTCATCATCACATGTTTAGAACCAGGACAGGAATTAATCACGCTTGTTAAATGAAAGATTGTTTTTTGAAGTCTTAAATTTGTGATTTATCACCTTCATTTTATTAAAAAGGGGTCATTATAATACCATAATGCTTAATTAAGAGAATTCCTTGGGTTAAAATTTAGCTAATTTGTCATTTACTTCTTGCTTTCAAACAAGTTTTGCTATGCTATTATCTATTGACTCATGTTATGCAAATTATGGAAGTAGCACGATTTGTTTGTGGCAATGTAATTTATTTTTTGTGATAATATGTTATTAATGGTTGCGTTGGGTGCCACTTGTCTAGTTCAAGCTCAGCCTAGATATTTATTTGGTGTCAAAGCGATGCTTTACTTTTGCATATCAATGGCACGATTTGTTTCAATCAGTTCATTACTCGCCGGTCATATCTAACAGCTATGGGGAATGTAAAGGGGAACAGGGGAGGGTAGATTAGAAATTCTCTGTTATGGTGTTAATGACATGGGAGTTATTGCAAATGGACCACCATGGACCCGGGGACATGTATTGTCGTTCATAGTGGCCCATGTCTTTTTTAACAGTTGGTCCTTAATAATAATATTAGTTTTCTCTCATAGCATTTTTAGAAGTTAGGGGAATTTACATACTGTGCTTCTCTTCTTCAATGATGATGCCATTTTTAATATAATAATATAGAAGCAAAGATACAAGGTTCGTTGCTATAAGAGGACTCATAATGAAGTCAACGAAAGCCTATAAAACTATTGTAATTTTAGTTGATTTTTTCAACGGGCTAACGTTTAACCTGCTTGTCACAGAGTGTCCAACGAGTAGAAAAGCATCGCTTAAACGGTACCTGGAGAAAAGAAAAGATAGGTATAGATTGCTTTTATGAAATTGAATTATTGAACGTGCAGGAAATAGGATCACTGCCTTCATATTGGACATATTTTCACTAACAATATGTTATTGGAAGGTATAAGGGAAGACAAGGATCATCTTCTTCAAGCTTGGAACTGTTGTACATGAGTCAAAAATTCTGTGGGCCTGGACAAAATGAACTTTCAAGCAGGAGCAACAGCAGCTCGTCCATGCAGCCCAGGCCACCTTGCCCACCATTCAGTTTGTGCCCCTCCATCGATACAAAGAAGCTTGGATTCTCTGTTGATCTCAATGACGATGGTAATTAAAAAATATATATTTTTTAAGTGAAATCTTTCATTTTTTAGAATAAAAAGTGCCATTTATATAAATCTATCTTTAGTGAAAGCAGACAGGTTTTTGACAGGACCTATGCACTGGTACGTTGTGCACCTGGTTTTTTTTGCTCGCACCTTGATTGGACCTGTCAGACTTTCATCAATAAATTCTTTGCATCATTTCACCTTTGCCTTAGTCTGCAATTTTTTTTTATAATTCCGGTCCCCTACTTCCATTCTGTATGCAAATATATCTATATATGTAAATTACAAAATATGCAAATACAATTTGTGATGTGAAGAGGATATTTTTAACTATTTGGTTGCAGATTTTGGCCCTTATATTTTTGTTTGGTATATTTAATGCTTATGTCTACAATGTTATTCTTTATATATTCTTTATTTTTTTTGTAAATTTTGAACTGAGCATTTGTGTTAAAATATATAAACTAGGTCAATTCAGCTTGCTTTCTTAAACTTTTGTTGTGGTTGTTTGGCTTTGCTAAATGCATCATGTAAACTCTGGTGGAATTCTGCTTTCTTCGATTGAAATGCAGCTTTTCAATACAGTTTTGTATAAATTAGATTTCCAACTTTAAAAAAAAAAAAAAACTTTGGCCCCGAAAATATATTTATAGTTATAGAAAACAGATATCCTAGAACTAACGTTTTCAATAGCGCCCATCTTTTTTTATTTTTATTTTTTTCAATTTTTTGTGATTTTAATTAGTATGTGGCTTTCATCTCTTTCTGGAAACGCTACGGTTAAGTTGTAGTTTTTCCTGGCAACATCTACTTTTGTAGCTGATTTATAAAATAACGTTGTTTTTAATCATCTTTTGCCATTTCAGTGTTGCCTTTGTAAAATGCCCGTTATTGGATGGGCTCTTCAAGCTGCAGTGAAAAGGGTTTTACCCTTTGTTAATCTGTTTAGAATGCCAATTGTTTTTGTAGATTACAGGGGACTGTTTATATAATATATATGTTAAATCTTTTTAGCCGTAGGGTCTCATGTCTTTTACAACCTGGGAGGAACCATATATGGAAGGTATGGAAGGGGAGAATGATCCAGTCTTCCAAGCCTGGATTCTTAGTTTTTCTCTAGAGTGGAGTTTGAGGATGAAATAAACAACCAGGGAGAGATCGAGAGAATATGATCCCTTTTCCAGATGGGATGATTCAACTATTTATTGTCACAGAGATGGTCTTTAGCCTATGCTAGTGGCTTACACCAAGAAAGAGAGAGAAAATAATGCTAAATTGCAGGCTATGCAGTATGAAGCATGTCCACAACGTGCTAACGTGTAGTATGGACTTCAAGGGCCTCGGCAATGATCCTGGATGTATGTCAGTCTTTCGAAGTTGATTCTTACTTTAGCTGTTTGTCAATCCCAAGGACCATCAACCGGATGAACTTAGTCGACTGGTTGCCTGCTGTAAATGTGACAGTTTATACATCAACAATTGGCAAAGAGGCTTGATAGGTAAGTCGATCTGGCAGGTCAGTTCGACAAGTTACTTCTACGGGCCCCAATAGGAGAGAGTAAATGCATGTGTCACACTGGTTGATGAGTGAACCATGTGATCCTTTGAGTAGATCCATGAGCCGTGGCGCGGGTCAGAATACCTATTAATTTTTTAGTCGACTCAAGGGTAATTATTTATATATTATTGATACTTAAGAGGAATCCCTTTTGAAAGTGCGAAGGCTCACATAATGTTTTATTGGATTTTTTTATTTTTTATTTCGAGTAATAAATTAGCTTTCAGCTTTCTTTGTTTAATGATAAACATCAGTTCGTAGCTAGCTCACTGTAAATAAAGCCTTATGATTGTTCTTCTATAGATCATGTATTTTGCTCAATCACTGATGATATTCAACATAGATGGGTGAGTTATTTTGATATATTTTTTATTTGAGTTTCTGAAAATACAATCGACCTCAGTGATCTTAATATCGTTAATAATAATAAAACGTTTCATTTTTTTTGTCGCATTAGTAAAAGAGAAGTTGAGGAGGCTTTAAAGAAAGTCAAGGGTGGAAAGTCTGTAGGACCTGATGATATCCTAATTTAAGGGTGGAAATATTTAGGAGATTTGAGTGTTTCTTGGCTTACTAAGCTCTTTAATATTATTTAAAAAACTAAAAAGATGTCTGAGGAGTGAAGGAAGAGTATTTTGGTCTCTATTTTTAAGAATAAAGGTGATGCACAAGAGTGTACAATTTATAGAGGAATTAAGTTGATGTGTCATACTTTAAAATTATGGGAGAGTAATTGAACATAAGTTAAAACATATTACAAAGATTTCTCATAATCAATTTGAATTTAAGTCGGATGGGTCTCTACTTGGAAGCTATACATTTATTTAGAGGTTTGATAGAGAGGTTCAGAGATAATAAGGAGGGTCAACAGTTGATTTTTATTAATTTAGAAAAAAACTTATGATAAGGTTCAAAGAGATCTTTTGGAGAGTTCTTGAGAAGAAAGGTGTTGATATGACTTATATTCAAGTCATTAAAGATATGCATACTAGAGCTGTTACTTGTGTTCGAACTGAAGGAGAATTGACCAAATATTTTCTTATTTTTGTTGGGTTACATAAGAGATTGGCTTTAAGCTCCTATCTTTTTGCTTTAGTTATGGATGATCTTACTGGACATTTACAGGAGGATGTACCCTGGTGTATGTTTTTTGCTGGTGATATCTTTCTCATGGATAAAATGAGAGAAAAAGTCCAAGAAAAACTTGAATTATGGAGTTCTACATTGGATTCTAAAGGCCTTCATTTGAGTAGAACTAAAATTGAATAAATGGAATGTGATTTTAGTAATATTAGCTCTAGTGATAGAAATGTAATTTTGGGTTATCAAATTATTAAAAGGTGCGAACGATTTAGATATCTCGAGTATGTTGTTCAAAGCGGTGGTGATATGATGGGGATGTTAATGGTAGAATTCAAGTTGGTTGTTGGAGTGGAGGAATGCTTCAAATCTTTTGTGTGATAGAAAAGTACCGCTTCGACTGAAAGGAAAATTTTATAAGATGGTGGTGAGACCTGAAATGCTCTATGACGCTGAATGTTGGCCTTTAAAAGAGAAACATAATACTAAGCTAAGTGTTGCTGAAACTAGAATGATTAGGTGGATGAGTGGTTTTACACTTAGACACAAAATGCGAAATAAATATATCCGTGATAGGGTTGGTGTAGGTCCAGTGACGGACAAAATTAGAGAGAGTCGTCTTAGATGGTTTGATCACATTAAACGTCGACCATCTAATGATCCGATTAGGAGAGTAGATGTTTTATATTCGACTCAAGTTAAGAAAGACAGAGGTAGACCTAGGAAAACTTGGGCTTATTGTATAAAAAATGATTTAAATTTATTAGAACTAAATGAAAATATGACACCAAATAGGACGTAATGGAGAAAAAGGGCTTTGTTGTTGTTGTTGTTGTACTGATGATGTTACTTTGCTTGAGCTTTTTTTTTGCTTTCTATTAGAAAGTTGAATGTAAACTTATGCTCTCTCTTTTATTACTCAACGATTAACACCAAATTAATATATTTTTGCTTTTATTAGATTGACGACTGTGTTATATCTTCTGATATTCAGCATATAAACCTATCCGCATTTGGTTTCTGCTCTGATTTTTCTTTCTGCACTCTATATGAAAACTTTGGGTTTTGTGAGATACTAAGTTGAACTTTTGCCTTGATATTTCTGCTCTTGTTCTCATAGGCGCTGGGGGCATTTGAGGAGGGGTGGTGACGATTCCATACAACCACCACACCATTTTCTGCATGATCGCTTCTTTTGTTCATGAGCGGCCACCATTGCAGTTCCCATTATCCCAACTTCGGTGGCAAGACGCGAACCCAAAACACACCATTGTCATTATTTTTGGCTCAAGTGATGCAGGTTCTTAAAATTGCTCAACCCAAAATGCTTGAGAGTATATAGTTAAGCTGCTGCGTTTGCAGCTGAATGATTACTTCAGCCACAGATCCAAAGCGATAGATATGTGCCGGTTCATGTTATCCGGCCATGAACTTCGCCCAAGAAACACATTTTTCATGCCAAGTTGATCGGAGGAGTTTACTGGAGGTGGCCTTGAGATGCAAAGCTAAAGTTTTTCATGTTAATATGGGCTAAAATGTAGGTTCTGCTTTATTTTTGTAGCATCAGGTAAGTAACTGTGCTGGAAAATGGCTAGTTAAATATGGCTGAAGTGAAGGATTAGTGTCTTAATATTCATAAGAGATTAGTTTGATGTTCTTTTTTGTGTTGGTACAGTTAACAGTTCGTTGATAGTAGCATATATTATTTTCAACGGGTGGTATTGGATTTGAAAATATCAGGAAGCCCGTTATTTTTAAAGGAATGATAGTTTGGCAGTGGGGGTGGTGGTGGTCCATTTGATTCGTTGGAAGTTGCGTTATTTCTATAAATGATCAAATTTATTAGATTATTGATTCCAAAGGTTTGTAAATGATGTAAATTTATTAGATTCAACATATTATTAGTAATTTATATTGATTTCAAGTTTATAATTTCTTTTCATTAGATATTGGAAAATGATGTAGATATGCATTTTTTCTCTTTTTATTTTTTTCCCCCAAATAGTATGTAATGAAGGGAGTTGAAGAAGCATGTGTTATTAAACCTTCTCTGCATGCAGCTTGGTGTTTCGGCTGCACTCATTAAGCATTATAGAAGGAATAAAATGTGCAAAATAATATAGAATAGAAAGTTACACAACAAACAAACAATCAAAGACATTATGATTTATGTGAATAAAAAAAAATGGTGTTTGTTCACGTGAAGAGGTTATTCCACTATGAAGAAGTTGGGAGGAAAGTAATATTGGTCGAATAAGGGTTAGGATTTGCGAGATGTGCATCAAATTCACTGTAATCTCTTATATATGATAGATGATTAGGATACACAAAGTAGAAATATTTTAAATATGGGAAATATCATGTATGTTGAATCTTAAATTGTCTTTCGAAATACACGCCCTTAGAATTAGAGCTGAGAGGAGGGAAAAGAAAGATTGAGAGTCAAGAGTGGGTGAAAAGCTCCTTTATTAATGTTGTGGCCACCCTCTATAGGGGTCTCAAAATACAGTTACATAAAAAAAATGAAATAGTTATTATAACCACCAATATAATTGAATTGACATGTCTGCCAAGTAAAAAATACATTTAAAATACAAGTGACACATTATTTTGTCGATTAAATGATGTTTCAGGGCTGATTGATTATGTCAGTTGATCGCGTGCAAAATCATTCCCGTCGAGGGATTCGATCAATTGGTCATATGTATTCCTTTGATTTTGATGAGATGTCAGTTGGTCGATAGGTATATCGACCAAGTTCGTGCGGCTAGGTCGGTCGATCAATCTGTTGTTCAGTCGAATATGGATCATGCTTTTGGCTCAGAATTTTGATCGTTTGAAGGCTCAATCTTAGCCACTTGATCCCTTGAAGATGCATGTTTGATATTTTTACCATATACAATGTAATTAAATTTCTTCTATTTAGGTTTTATAAAATAGAAAATGTCATATAATTAGATTTATTTTAAAATTGGGTCATCTAGTATTAATCTTCCTAATACTTGCATTTTTTAATTTATAATCATAAGAATTAGTGCTTTTTATAATAATATTTTATCCCATCTTTCACTTTCGCATAAGAGATGATAAAAAATGAGCTTTAGCACCCAACAATTGCACTAAATGATTGCCTATGTACACTCTCGAAGGAATCAAGTCTTGCATGATTTTTCAAAATACCCAAATGAATAATCAATCATGAGTTTAGATGTTCACAAAACTTCTACAGTATGTGAATTTCTGGAATAGTATTGTCTTTGTGAGTTCGTCTGTCCAATTCTTCTTCAATAGAATATCGTCGTCATCAATCAAGTTTCGAACAAAGTGGTATCTCACATCAATGTGCTTAGTACAAACATAATGAACTTGATTTGTGGTTAATGATATCATACTCTGATTAACATAAAACATCATTAGAGACTTCTGATTAACCCTCAAGTCATCAAGTAGTCCTGCATTCATATCATTTTCTTCATCTCCTCTGTAATTAACGGTACTCAGCTTTCCTAGTAGACAAAGCAACAATGAACTGAATAATTATCTCCAATGGATTGAACGTCCTACTAATATGATTAAATAGCAAGTAATGGACCTGTGTCTGCCCCTTATGATCCACATAGTCTCAATCAGTATAGCTTGCACACAAATCAATAATAGTTGACTGCCTTTTAAACACTTTAAATGCTTCATAATCCCTTCGATGAATCAGATATATAAGACTGCATTCCTCCATACAAATTAAAAACATTTCAAATAGGAAAGTTCATATAATTAGATCTCTAATTAGGTTTCATAATTAAAAAAAATCACGTAATTAGATTCATCTCAAATTAGGTTACCTAATATCAATCTTCATAATATACGCTTCCTAATTTACAACAATTAAACTCAATACTTTCCCCAACATACATATATTCCAATGTGAGGTGTAGTAGAAATCTATTTTGGTGTAAAAAAAAAACCAAGTCTTAATGCAATAAATACATAAAATAAATAAATAAATTCTTTGCATGTTGTTTCAGGGGAAGAGTTTGCTTTATTGTTTGAGTGTATGCTTTAAATGTTAGTTTTGCTATGTAATCTTGAATTCATCAACACCACAATGTTCATCTTGAAATGTTGGAGCAACTTGTCACTCTTTATTTATTTATTTATTTTTAATTTGCATATATATCACATAGTTCTTATGTAAATATATATTTAACACTTAAAGTTTGATATTATATTTATAACATTTTTGTGTCTTAAATTTTTGTATGAAAATGATGTATTTCACTTTCAAGTAATATTGATTTTTTAATGTAATATTAAATAATTGAATGATTTGCAAATAAATATGAATGTTTAAATGTTTGATGCATGAATGAATAAGAATTGTGTGATATACGTGTAATAAACTCGGAAATGACTCATCATTCAACTTCCGAACAAACTAATTGCAGTATCTTCTTTCTTGGCATAGTTTAAAAAACTTGTACATGGCCTAATTAAAGCGAGTGGCGTATATAATTGTCATCAAAATAATGAATGATCAATCTGTGCTCTCATATCTCGTGTTGAAAAAAAAAATTTTCTCAGTTTATGAGCATCACTGAATGTTAGGCTTCCAAAAATTATAACAAGAGAAGGAAGGGGGAGGTAATGACTCTTTGAGCTGATTTGGAAGAAGAATGTTGAGTAATTACTTGAAATTTATTTGATTTAAAATTAGATATTTTAACTATAATAATTCATTAGGTGCTTGTGGGAAGCACTAACATGCATATAAATATAAGTCTTCATCATCATAGGATCACACACTTCTAGCTTCTTTGAGTCATCATTATTAAAAAAACATTCAAATTATATAACTTTTTTCCCTATCACACATGACAAATTATCAAAAACATGAACAAACAATATGAATGCTTTATTATAATAGCGAGTGAACAAGATTATGTTTATTATTGAATGGATATAATTTCACACTCTTTGAAAAGATGCTTGAGGTTTATGTAATCACATGCATCTAACAATTACTTATAGTATTTATTTTCAAATGAAAAAAGATCAATAATCATATTCTTACTGTGCATCTTATTAGGTTAATCGTAATTAACCTGTACTAATCTTGACTGCTATATATCAATAAGATCAAACTCAAGAATTCTTAAAGGGCATATTATTATTGTTATTATTATTATTATTATCATTTTGTGCTTGATAATGTGGTAAATTTGGAAAGAAAGGAAAGAGGCCAAATATTTAGTTGTTAAAATGAATTATTTGTGTGTTATTTGGCACATTAATGTGATAGTTTTATTTTTACATAAAGTTAATTTGATTGGTTATAAAAATTTTAAAGATTGTAAGGAGTTGGCTGGATACTTTGACATTGAGATAGATGCTCAACTTTACAAATCTATAACTACTGTAGATTGGATTAAACTTGAGAGAGGTTGCGTGATAATTCATCCTGATGGCTCTATCTCGAATGATTTCTTCAGACTTGGGGGTTTAATTAAAGATAACTTGAGTAATCTATTTTTGGCCTTTGATGGTTCTCTTGATCAATGCAATACTCTTTTTGTTGAACTCTATGCTCTAAAATACAGTCTTTATGTGGCTGATGCATTGGGATTTGATAAATTGATGATTGTTTTAGATGTTGTTTTGGCTATCCATTTGGTCAACTCTTTTAAAGGATCTGTTATATGTAATGCTAACTTGTTTTATTTATTTACTCAAAGATATATCTATCATTCTTACTTCCTTTGAATTTGAACTTAATTATATCTTTAAAGGTAAGGCATGTGCAAATTGGTTAGCTATGTTTGGTGATAAACTCAATCTAATTGAAGAGCTTTTGCCTTATAAAATCCTTGTAGAGTTAAAGGGTACTAGATAAAACTAGTCTCCTTTGACTAAGAATTTCTAAATGATTTTTTGCATTTTTTAGATTTGTTTTTTTTTTAATGATTAGCTTTGCTGTTAGTTTTGAGATGAAGAGGGGTAATTATGATGATTATGATGGTAAACATCTTTTATTTTTCTCTGATAAAGTTCACTAAAGATTGGTGAAATTTGTGTAGGAATAACTTTATCAACCCCCTCTTATTCCAATGCTTTTGGAGTTGCTCTTTTCTTTTAGAATTGTTGGTAGTTTTAGTATTTGGTAGTGAGTATGGAGGTTTTACAGGTGTCTTTATTTGGATTTTTTTTTACTTTAAAATGTATTTGAATTTTTTCTTTCTAAAAGAATATTTCAGTGATTCTTTCTCTTGAGTTTTTAATTTGTCCCCTCTTTTGACCTGTTGGTATTTCACTCTATATTATGTGATATTCTGTTTTATCATTTTTCTAAACCTAAATGTGTTGTTAGAGCTTGAATTCTCATCATCTTCTTTGAATCTCATAGGAGGAATAAATTGTATTTGAAGGAATGGTTTTTGATTCGAGCCAGAGAAAGAGCCAAGCGAGCCCCCCATTCCTCCGTTTCCCCCCTAAACTAAAGGAAAGCTAAATAATTAAAACATTCATTCCATATGGTACAACCTCTACCCACAATGGCATGATGAAAATGTTGCTACGTTGGCGTCAGGTGGACATAAACATGGATCTAAACCTGTATGCATTCTAATATAATGTCGATCTTCTTTGGTATCTAGTTAGCTCCCGGGTCTAGATCGACCACTTTCGCAAGTAAGCTCGGTCCAACCACTTCAGCAGGTAGGCTCAGTTCGACTTTCGACAAGTGAGCTCAGTTCAAGAGTACTCATGCAAAAATATTGCTTCGTTTTATAATTTTATATGGGTATACACAATCAATTAAATTTTAATAAAAGAAGATAATCATAAGAAGTTCTAGACATCCAAATTAAAAACATTTTTTTTTTTTGAATACTTTTTTTTATTTCTAATGTTATGCATAAAAGCTTTGCAACATTATTCCTTCGTACTGATGATTCCCTTGGACTGCAACATGCCTCATAATACATGTTTGAAATCTTTAGGTGCTCGTAGGATGTGAGAATCAGTCCATAAATCGAAAAATATGCATTTTCAGTCATGATTGACACAGTAAAGTTATATGATTTAGAAAGTATAATATGTGATATCCCAAAACAGAAACTGGCACATGTTTCTACCCCCCATAGCAGCAGCTGAAGCAGATGGGAGCCATACTTGCTCTCATAGAAAATAGCTGCCAAAATCATGCATGTTATTAACAAAATTTATAATGAACTCCAAATTATTTTAGTGGGCAAGTGTTTGAAATGATCTGTGAATAATTTGTTAATGTTTGGCTCGATTTGCATTCGTTTTCTTCTTTAGGTTGATTTTGATTTGAAGTTTAGCTTGATTGATTTGAAAAGTAATAAAATTTAATATGTATTAAATACGACATAAAGTTCAATATAATAATATTATTGATATGCCACCGACAAATTTTCATCATCCGACACGAATTTTGAAGCATGTCACGAATCTTGAGATGATATTTTAAGCATTTGAAACATTCAAATCTTGATAAAAAGACATTCAAAGCTCCGATTTTAGCAGACTTATAGTTAAACTGACCAGCTTGATGAAACGGGCATAATGATATGAAAACTAGCCCAATCCGAGTCAAATCAAGCTCAAATCAAGACATTAAACCACCTTTGAAAGAATTCTAGACATATTTGGAAGGTTAAACAGATGTCAACTCTGGCAAGTTTACACTCGAATCTAGTGGCTCGATAAAACAAATCCAACGAGACCAAGATCACTCAATTCCGACATCGTTAAGGCACTCAAATGTTCATTAAACACGACATGATCAGATGAAACTCTCTGGACCGCCCGATCAAAATAATTGATATTCATGCATTAATCGCACACATAACACTATAAATAGACCCCCACCCCTCACATGAGGGGAGACATCTCAGCACCATCACCGACCGCTGTCGACCACGACTGACCGTCGTCGACCTCTGCAAATCGTCATCGACCACCACTGACCACCATCGATCACCACCAACTAGACACCATCAGCGACGTTGTAATCTGAAAAATATAATTACTCTTTTCCTGATTGTGAGATAAGGAATTTTTTTAATCATCAATTCAATTGTGGATTTCTGCAACTGGGCCAGACTTCATGGTTTTTCTCTTTACAAGTTTTCCACGTAAAAACTTCTGAAGTCATCACCACTTGTTTCTTTTTCATCTGTGTGTGCTGAACTTTCGTACAACTCTAAGACGATAGTCTGTTTCTCTGCCGCCGTGAATTTTCTAACACTTATCAATATATATTAAATTTATGTGATTAAAATGTCATATTAAATATTTTAAATAACTGTATATAAAAACCCAAAATTAAAATGTGATTGAGGAGTTACTCGGTTACCAACACGACGGGTCTCATCTCTTTTTCTCAGAAGTACTGTTCATTAGCTGTGGCAACTGAAGTCATCAGTCTTGTTACTGTAACTGTACAGTTCCTATAACAGATGATCTTTTAACCATGTTATTATATTTGTTTGACTCTAATGCAACATGTCTCATTTGGGAGTGCTCTATTTTGTGGTTTGTTTCTTTTACAGCACATTTCTATATACTGAGGGATTGCTATGGTTTATTGATCGAAAGTTATGATTGTGTTTTGTTCAATGCTCTATGGCGCAAAATATTAGCTTTTGAAAGGGAAGCAAAAAATAAAGTAGGGAATACATTCATTCGCATTTTATCTCTAAGTATCACGCCAGTCATCCACCTGAGCTTTCTCATCTCATCAATAGTTAACTTTAATTTATGATTCGTGATAGGGTTGGTGTATCTTCAGTGGCGAACAAGATTAGAGAGAGTTGTCTTAGATGGTTTGGTCATATTAAATGCCGACTATTTGATAATCCTATTTGGAGAGTGGATGTTTTAGATTCAACTAATGTTAGAAAAGGAAGAGGTAGACCAAAAAAGGCTAGACCATTTTGTATAAAAAATGAACTTAATCTATTAGATTGAGGAGGGGACTTTCATTTCATTTTTTCTTCTTCTTCAATACTCTTCTTAAATAAGATCTCTCTCGGGTTGTGTAAGCTCACGAACAGTAAGAAACCCTACATTTTAAAATGATTTAACATATATAGACATATGTTGTGTAATTGGTTACTTGTGCGTGCTTTTTTGGGGGATCATTCTTGTAATATGTCAGGTGATTGATCATTTTTGCGTGCATTGTAAGAGAAAACAACTAAAGAGTGATGTAACTTGATTATATTAGTGATATCTTCTTTTATTCTTAAAATTTTTATGTAACTTGACAATGATTATAAGTGTCATTTAATTTCTTGAGAAAGAAACGCCAAGTATAAAGAAAAAATGGAATTTGAAATATATTTGAACTCTTTTGATGTATTTAAAAGAAATATGATAGTTTATGATAGTTTATATATATATATATATATATATATTAGATAAAAGAGCAACTCATGACTCTTTATGCGTTAATAAAATAAGAGGTTACAAAGTTGGGGAGGGAATGCAGATCCCCATCTACCACCACAAAAATAAAACACATCTTAATCCTAGGGGTTCAACATTCCACAATACAACACCACACAAATAAAAAAGAGAAAAGTGTAGCAAAGCTACACCAAAAAGTACAACCACAATAAACAATGCGAAATGAAAAAGTATAACAAAGAGGAATAAAATTATCTAAGCCCATGTCGTCGGTGTTGAAAAACATCAAATCCAACTTGTGGCTTGTTGATCGAATCAGTGTCGCAGAGATAATCATTTGAACCTGTAAGCAGTGAAAACAATCTTCTGCCAAATATACATTATTGCTGCACCGAGACTTAGTCAAGTGTTGCTTCTCAAAATGAAGCTTCCAGAACATAGAAACTTGTTATTCAATATAAGTAGCATGTGTAAGAGTTTGACTCCAAAAATGGTAATGCCCCAACGAAACAGATAAAATCCAACCAATTGGACGCAAAACCATCAAAACAGGTAGAGAGCAAAACCAGATAAGAAAATCCCAGGAAGGAAATAGTGTCAAAATATCCAAAAGAAGAAATAAATCTACAATAAACTCCAAGAATATATAAAACCGAACCAAAAAAGCCAAGGAAGGGAAAATATCCAAAATATCCAAAAAGAAGAAAAAAAATTTGCAATAAAGACCAAGTTTAATGATGTGAAATAGTGTCATAATGAGAAAAAATGAATAGTTTCATGAGTATCAATGATACCGCAAAGCATCCATATAATGTCCACAAAACTTAAAATGAAACCCCAACAAAATTCCAGCTTCAAACTCCAAATCCGAGAGAAAAACTGGCTAGCACAGGAATCCCAAACAGAGAAGCAAAAACACATGATTAAAATCTAATAAAAGGGGTATCCAAAAGGTCACTCCTCATAAGAGTATGCAGATATTGTGGAGGAAAATCCCCAACAAAAGCACCACGCATTTGAGACAACCAGTCAGCAGAGGAATTACCCTCTCTAAAAATAAAAGAGTATTGGATTTGAAGACTATGCATCTCAATAAAAAACCAAATCCTTCTCAGCCAAGTAATAATACACCAAGCTGGCTTGTTTGGCCGTAAGCATATGAAAGAGTGCCTCACAATCAGTTTCCAACAAGAGAATTAAAATTCAGTGAAACAGCAGTTTGCAGTGCAGCAAGCACTGCACAAATTTCAGCTTCAAGGGCAGTAGTGGCATTGCAAGGGGAGACAAAGTAGTGCTAAGCATTTACCATAAGCATCTCTAAATAGACCTCCCACACCAGCATAACCAGAAGTATAGCTACTATCCATATTGACTTTTATCCAGTCTAGGGGGTAGTGCCTATTTAATCAAAATGTGTTTCCTACCCCTAGTCAGCCATTCTATTCTCTAGCTTTCAGATCTTGTGAAAATGAGTCACTACAAGAGTAGAAACAAAGATAGAAGTATGTCAAGGATTATCATACTTATGACTATTTCTAGCCATCCAGATGTACCAAAGCACAACAATAGGAAAGTAATAGATCTTTTTAAAGGCAGGATCAAAATCCTTCCAAATCCCAACAGGAGTTTTAAAATTTAGGTTTGAGCCAATTTATACCAAAATAACACCCTAACTGATTCCAAACATCCTTAGCAGCAAAGTGGCAATAAAAAAAACAAATGGTTAGCCAATTCAACATCCTTTTTACAGATGTAACAAAAGGAAGCAGACTTCAGCCCTTTCATTTTGAGAATATCATCCAGAGGGAGTAAATTATGAAAATGTCTCCATAGAAAAAACGAGATAGAGGGAGATATATATTTATGCCAGATGTAAGTTTTCCACTTCCAAGTAGTAAAAGTGTGCAAATTCGAATAAAGCAATTTAGTGACAGAAGATCTACTTTGAAATTTCCAAATAGGAATATCCTTATCATGAGCCCTGATATATGTAGTGGCAATGGTAGGAGCTAAATTACCAACTAAGGAATTAAGTTTAGCCATATTCCAAGCACCATCAATCCAACAATCATAAACTAACAAGTTAGAATCATAAGCAGTATTAGGCAAAGTGGGGTGAGAAGAAATACCCCATTCATCATTTCAGAAAGAGATGCTGCCATCCCCAATGTCCCAATAAATAAAATGAGAAGCCACCTCCCTGACAGAAATTATAGCTTTCCAAAGTTTAGAAATTATAGCTGTCGCACCTACGGTGCTCTCTCACTGGTCGATAACCTCTAGCCGGCCAACAACATTTGGCTGGCCACCAACCGACAATTGACCGATCGATTGTCTTGGCCGACCACCTCCAACTAGCAGACAACATTGGGTTGGCCAACAACTTCGAGCCAGTCGGCCAACATCTTCTGGCCACCTGATGCAGATGAGCCTTAGTGAAAGAAAAGCTTAAGATCGGCATAGTCGAACAATGAAATGACCAAAATACCATGTACAACCCTCAATAAAGCAAGGGCAGATTTATAATATTATCTTTTACTCCCTTTTTTTATAT
>NEWO01000045.1:1225916-1274162 GCA_003013225.1 Phalaenopsis aphrodite
ATATATATATATATATATATATATATATATATATATATATATATATATATATATATATATATATATATATGCTAACTGTTTCTCCTACAGGACTGTTACTTTGTCACAATTTTGCGCTTTATTGAAAGATTGTGCAGTTGCAGGATATTTGGACATACGGATTGCATAGTTCCTTTTTGCACTTTCCCTACAAGTTCATTTTTGGAATACTACTTTTGTTTGACATATCTTTTTGGGTTATAATTTTGAAAGTAATAGTTTGTTCTATGTCCTTTTTTATGTGGTGTTGTATGTGGACGGAGGAACCCTTATGTTTCAATGTATCTTTTTGTTTTTAGTAGAGATCCTCCTTCCCTCCTAAAATTGCACTATCTCTATTATTATTAACACGTAAGGAGCCACGAATTGCTCTTTCAATCAATATATATATATATATATATAACAAGCTCTTAATTGTTACGAAAACAAAGTAATTGTGATATTTGAACCATGTGGGGCCAAAATATGAATAATTGACCATTGACTCATCCAGACAAAAAAATAAAAAAAATAAAAAAAAAAGATTTGCATGGGTAGGCTCGGCCAGCTTTATCATGTGTGTGTGGCATGGGGTAAAGGTGACGGTGGCAGTATTGGAATTTTGCTAGAGTAGAATCCAAAGCCTTTACAAGCCTCTGCCAGTGATGCTGCTCACACTTGATCGCATTCACATGCATTGTTGTTTTAATTGGCAATAAAAAGACAAGGCTTTTTTATATTGCTAAGATTCTTCTGAATTTTTTATGATATATTGCTCATCATTCACAAAAGAAATATTTTAATATTACTAGTTTTTTTATGTCTAAATGATGATGTCTAGCCTGTTCTTAGCCATAATAAGCCATTATATCCTAAGTTACAAGTACTCTTTTTTTCCATTTTACATATGGAGTGTCATATTTTCATTTAATTTTCATAAATTAAGATCATTTTTATTATAGCATGCCTAATTCTTTTAATTTCTCTCTAACTTTCTTATAATAAGTCAAATTTAGAGCATCTTTCACCTAATTGGCTTGTCATATGGTCGACATTTAATATCATGGAATCATCTAAGGCGATTCTCAATAACCTTGTTTGTCACTAGTGTTACCCAGGCCCTTTTAGGGATATTCATTTTGCATCTTGTCTCTAACTGTAAGACAACTCATTCACTTGAACATGCTCAGCTCAGCAGCATTTAACTTCATTTTATGATTATGTTTTATATTTCAAAGTTTTGCTCCGTAAAACATTTCAAGTCTTACCATCATGTTTTAAAATGTTTCTTTTTAAGTCCAAGTGATTTTTTTCCATCACATAATAGGTCCAAAGCATTCCTCTACTTCAACCATCCAAATTGAGTTCTACTAATAGCACACACATCTATATAACTATCATTTTAAACAATAGACAAGAGATATCTAAAACATTCACTCCTTTTAATTACTCGATCGCCCATTGTTACAACCCACCCCACAATTAGTCTATTACTATTAAAATTACATTTCATTTATTCAGCTTTAGATCTACTTAAACGAAAGCTTTTAGAGCCTAAAGTTCAGATTCATAATTCGAGTTTCTCTTGAACTCTCTCCCTATTCTTATCCACAATAAGAATATCATCAGTTCACCAAGGTCCATCCTTCCGTAAATATCTAGTAGGAACATTCATAACTAAAGCAAAAAGATAATGGCTTAAAATTGATCCATGATGTAACCAAGTGAATAAACTAAATCATTGTTCTATTCTCCTTGTGCTCGATTATTAATAGCCGCTATAGTATGCATATCTTTGATGACTTGAGTGTGAGAAATATCAATATCTTTATTTTTTTAACTCTCCAAAGTAATTCTCTTCAAATCTTATCGTGAGATTTTTTTCAAATAAACAAAACTCATATGTATATCTTCCTTATTCTTTATCTATTTTTCCATCAAAATTTTCAATAAATATATAGCTTCCATAATAGACTTGCCCAATATGATTCCAAACTGATTTTGAGAAATTTATATATCACGTCATAGCTTATGTTCGTGTATTCTCTCCCATAACTTTCATGTAATATAGATTAACTTAATTTCTCTATAATTTGCATATTCTTCTGCATCCTTCTTATTCTTAAAAATACAAAACAATATACTCCTTTTCAATTATCACGTATCTTCTTAATTTTTAAAATAAAATTAAATATTTCAGTATTCAATAAATTCTCATATCTCTTAAATGTTTTCATATTTCTATTTGAATAGTAGTTAGTCATACTACTCCCCTTTTATTTTGCTAAAGAGGTTCTAATTAAGAGTTTTATTATTATTTATGATATAAAGATTATTAAAGTCGATTGTATTTCCATAATCTTCATTGAAAAGTTTACTAATTACATCTCACTCACCTTTGTTGAATATCCTTATTTAAATAAGCATTCTTTATTTACATCCTTATTACACTTTATTTAAATTAAATTTTTATCTTTTTGCATCTCTTTCTTTAATTAGTTTATTTTGTCATCTTTAATATCTAATATAATAGAAATATTATTAAAATTATAATTCTTAGCAGCACTTCTATTTTTCTCAATTCTTTAAATTTGTAAATTTAAATTATTTTTTTAAATAGGTTTTTTTTTTCATTTTTTTAATTTTTTTGAATATTTTCATTCCACCACTAAATATTTTTACTTATAAGAGTTTTTCCTTTTGATTATCCAAAGTACTTATTATTTTGTCCCAAATAGTATTAATTTCCTTATGAACATCTCAGATTTTAAGATATTAAAGTTCACTCATAAACATAAATTTTTTCGTGTCTTTTCAGTTCCCACATATAGTCTACAATAATATTTCGTTATATTTTATTTGTCAACAATTTATCTTAAAATTCAAAATTAATATATATTTGAAGTACTTAAATTTTACCTTGGAGTGGCCTTAATTATAAACTCGACGATCTATTTTTTTATAAGAGAAAGATTAATTTGTAGTTTATAATTAGATTCACTCTTATAAGTGATAATATGCCCGTCTCTTTTCTTAAATAAAAGATCAGTAATAGTAAAATCATATGCTACAATAAAATTCAATATTAGTACATTCTTCATCAGTCAAACCATATGATTTAAAGTTTTCTACCACTCCAAACATGTCCTTTTAAATCTCTTCTCATAATTTTTTTTTTCTCATGAGGTACTATTTATACTGATTCTTCCAAGTCATTCCAAAATTTTTTTAACATATATCCAAATCTACTCGAGGAACATAAGCACTTATGATATTATCAATCTTAATATAAATAAAAATATTTAGAGTTATAATTTTATCTCTATTTTTTCTTAATTCTACAACATTATCTTTCAAACTATTATATATAATTATACCTATATTATTTCTAGTATGACTTCTACTTGAATATTGATGCACGAAACTATTGTAAAGCAGTCGAAAATCACACAGGCATATGTGTTGCTCTAGTAATATGCAGAATTAGAGTGTGTGTTGATCTAATAAAGAAAATAGTCAATTTTTTCTAAATGGTGAAGGTCTAGTTTATTAAACCCTAAGTCTAGTTCGAAGTGTTTCAAATTTGTAGAAGATTAAAGTTCTAAAAAGCAAAAAAGGCAAAAAAAAAAAAAGAATTAGTTTTTTAAAATTTTCAGTAGGGGTGAAAATCATAACTTTGTGACTAGAATTATATGAATCCTGAAAATTTTCTTATGAGAGTTGTTGACAATCTGGGACAAATCCTCCTTAACATTTGTCCAAGTCATAAGAAGTGTTGGAAACCGTATTACATTTAAAGAGGCTTAATCATGCAAATTTTATCAAGATTTCTCTTATTTTCTATCTAGGTTGCAATCTTCTACTGAAAATATGTATATTCCACTACGTGAATATGTGTTAACCAACTTGTTATGCTAGTAAATGGTTACAAGTTCTATATCGTAAGTTTATTTTGACATTTAATTGGCCAAATTATAGGTAAATTATGAGCAAAAGGTTAACGCATCAACATAAATTAAATAAAACACACAAAAATGTCAAGGAAAAATTCATAGAGAAAACATTGATTCAATCTCATGTCATGAAAATAAATTAGCTACTTTGCATGATAGATGAAAACATGAAAAGCTTCATTGAATTCAGGAAAACAAACAATATTCAGACAAGAGTTGATCTCGCCTCAAATTACACGATGATACTCGCCTTATAATGAAAGCTCTTCAGTAATCTCCCATGTACAAGCACTCAGGTCTCTCCCTCTTTAAGCTCTCACAGAAAAGCCTTATAAGTTTTATTCCAAAAAAACCTAAAGAGAAAACCCTAGGGCACACAAAAAGAAAAGAAATTTCTAAGCCTAGAGAAGAGCCTTCACTACCGAAAGTGATTTGTAGGCTTCGTCACAAAGTTCTTATATTGTTAAGGCACCAAATGCCACAAAACATTCTCTCAAATTTGTCAAGCTACGGGTCTAGGCACGTGCACACTAATGTGGCACAAGCATGCCACTATAGGTGTGAGCATGTCTCCTTCTCTGCGTGGGGGTGCCACCTTCTCGGGTAAGCAGCATGGGCGTGGCACCTGATGGCACGAGAGTGCCACATTCTATGTTAGGCAGCACTGGTTAATTATAGTTTTGATAGAAAATTATATAATTTTTGTTAAGAAACCCCTCTGCCTTTAAAAAAATCAAGAATAATTCCAAATGACAAAGAGATTAATCCATTAATATTTCTTTTTTTTTTCAGAATAATTATAATTTTGATGAAAAATTAAGATTTTTAGTGCTATGGATGTCTATGTCCTTGGAAAAATTAGTGAAGATTCCAAAAAAATAGAGGGAATAGTCCATAAAATTTTCATAATTTTTGGTCTCATATTTAATTTTTAATAAGTAAATTACTTTTTGAAGTATTTAATTAATTTAAAATTAAATATAAGTTACTTAATATAATTTTTATGTTTATTATTTTCTCCTTTGTCCACTGAATAAGAGGGTATTTTTACTTTATTTCTTTGATTTTCTTAGTAAGTTATGATTTTTCAAAGTTTAGAGGGTTTTTTTTAATTTAAATAAGTCAGAGAATTTGAATTTCCCACTTTACCACGTCGGCGCCGCATCAACTTCATCCGCTCCGAAACTCTAGGCATCACTCCGCGATTAGTTTCTAGGCATCACTCCGCGATTAGGTGTGCTTTCCACGTGTGCCACCTCGCTGGGCTTGATCATGTGTGCTCCCCTTTGTGGCTTTGTTGTCCGGTTTGATCTCCATCGTCCGTTACAAATACACGGAAATGAACGATATACGTTCATCATCCCCACAAAACAAAGAACAGAGAACTGTCTGCACTCTAGCTTGATGATCTCGCGCTATACGTAACCAAATCACTTGAGGTTTGATCCTATAGCTGCATCTAAGTGAGACGAACCTATCTATATGGCTAAGTAGGCTTGCATTGTTGATTTTCTTTATAAAAGACCAAATTGAGGGAAAATATGGGGAATTCAAGCCATTACCTTATCCCAAGAGATGAGACCTTGATTGAGCTTAATGGAAACAAACATCTTAGATGTGCACACCTCCTCCTTGCTTCAATTTTATATGTGGTGGGGCCTAGGAATAAGTAAGGCCAAATGGGTGCTCAAGTTGGTGTCGGGCTTTGGTAGAAGATGTGGGAGTTAAAGATTTTGATCGAACAGAGGTTTTGGGATGGCCAGAAGCTAATGAAAGGGTTGAAATAGAGTTTTGTGGGACTTTGGAAGCCATAAAAAATTATTGAATTTCAAAAGGGAAATTAGGATTGTGTGGTGGTTGGGGTGGCTTTAGGATGGTGGAATTAGGCCGTTTAGGTCTATGGAAAGCGTTTTGTTTTTGAAGGTTAAGGGTTTGGGTGGTTGTTTTGAGAGCTTAGTGTGCGTGGAGGCTCTCAGTTGGGGACTTTTATAGCCATGGGAGGCCATGACAGAGGCCTTGACATGCATGGAAGGCTCTGTTGTCTCCTCAGGGAATGAGCAGGGGATTTCAAAAGCTTTGGGCAGTTGAAGAAAGCTTTCTCTTTGCTTTGGTCTGCTTGACCACGGAGGCTCCAATGAAGAAGAATGTGACATGATAAGGCTTTGGATTGATTGGGGCAAGCCTGTACTGACACTACATCCAGGCGTCAGTATAGTGGTCATCACACACTTTCAACTGTTTTCAGGTAATACAGCTTGTTGCTTTTAAGGGACACCCTAGCATTTATACAACGATCAAAAGAATTCATGTCATACTTACTCGACAAATTTTACGCTGACCGTCGACTACCTAACATAAAAATTTGGCTGATTGGTTGATCCAAAAACTACTTTGAAAAATAATCATCCAATTTATAAAATATAAATAGGCTATTTATCCAAATAGTTGTGATGATGAGATACAAAATAAAATTTTCTTTTTCTATTAAAAGCTTGGTTTATATAGATCTTGATGTGTACAATCCTATCTTTCATTCCTACCAAGTTATTTCATGGCTAGAATTTAAAATAGAAAGATTTACTTATACACCATTTAATTTCTATGTATTTACATATCTAAAACCATACATGTCTCTCAATAGTAAGATGGTAAGAAAATTTTGACTGATATAAATATAAATTAAGTGTTGGGCCATTTTAAAATAATGAAAATAAGTAGCTTTGAAGGCACGTAAGTGAAAAATAATCTAATATTTTTATGATGAAATTCAATTAATAAGCCATTTTGATGGTGTAAATGAGGGTTTAATTAAGCCAGCTCAATTAATTACTATTCAACTTAGCGAGATGGATAATTAAGCTAAATTGTTTTTTTAATAATTTTTAAATCATTTATTAAACAAGCTGAACAAAAGCTGTCATAAATATGATGCTTAATGGTTTAAAATATTTCTAAAAATTGACATATTTTATTTATTTATGAGGCATTTATATGCATGCCACACAATTCTTATGTATTTACAAATCTAGCCCCTAAACTTTCATATTTGGATCGCTAACACTGAAATCTTTGAGTAGGGGTTTTAACGATCTAATTTTGAGCGGAGCTGGGGTGGGGTTGCTCTCCATTCAAGATTGGCTTAAGAAAATTCGATCTTAAATTTTGGCTGGTAACTCAGCTCATTTATTTCGATCTGGTCTCGATCTGAGCCAAAATTCGAGTCAATTTTCAAGTGACTAACAGTCTTTGAGCTAAATTTATTAAATTAACAGTATTAAAATCACTAGGATTGTTAACCATCGGCTCGAAAAACTTCGATCCAAAAATTTTTATTTTAATCATTGCCAAAATTCGAACCAATTTTCGAGCTATTAACAGTTTTGGAGCTAAATTCACAGTCTATGTTTAACATGGCATCAAAAATTTCTCTATTATTATCCATATGTTCATGACACCAATATACTATAAGTATCATTTATATATATATATATATATACATATAAATGATCAATGATAATGGAGTTGATTGATGGTACGGATCATTGTCAGAATAATGGCTCTTCTGTTAGAAGACAGAAGAAATGGTCCACAGATGAATCCACGTTAATGGTCAGTTTCGCCCACATGCCGATTTACCCCTTCTTTTCCGCGCTCTTTCCGCCATTAACACAATCCCAGCTCCCACTTGCCGTCCCCGTAAAGTGCAAAAAAAATAAAATAAATATATATGTAAGATATTCTCTGTAATTTTAATAAAAATAATTGCTTTATCATCTCAGAGATATGATAGAATAACAGTTGGAAAGAATACTGAACAGTAATATATATGCTGTTTTCTTTCTTCAGAAAGCTTTAGAACGCCAATGGGGAAGACAAGCACTTGGTTTCGGAACATTTTTACAGGGAAGAAGAGTAAGGAGAAGAGTGGAGACTCAAATCCAGATTGGAATACAGAAAACAGATTCGCTTCAGTGCCTGCTGTTGCGGCCGCTAAGGAGAAAAGATGGAGCTTTCGGAGATCTGTGGGAGCAACGAAGGAATTTAATTCTAATTCAGCAGAGCAAAGGTTGAGCGAAGCTTGCGGTCATGGATTAATGGAGTTTGAGATTGATCAGAAGAGAAGAGCCATGGCGGTCGCGGTGGCCACCGCAGCAGCTGCTGAAGCTGCTGTGGTGGCGGCGCATGCCGCTGCGGCTGTTGTGCGTCTTACAGCCACGGTGAATGATAGAACAAACAGAGCGATGGAGGAGGCTTCTGCCATCAAAATCCAGTCTTTCTTCAGATCTTATCTGGTACTCACTTATAAGAAATGTTTCATTTTTCAGATTGTTCTTTTTAAAGTTTCTGCAGAATGGAAGAGTTATTTGCTTCGATTTTCTTGAAAGGAAATAGCGAATTGTTTAGCTGTGAAAGGAATGCTGAAGGAGTCTCCTCTTAATTTTTTTAGAAAAAAAGAAGCTTTTTTTATCACTTCTTATTTGAGGCTTGAATAAAAAAAAGTTAATTTGAAGGTATTGGGATTTGAGAAAATAATTTCTTGGGTAGGGAAAAATATTTATAAAGGTGAATCATTTACTTACAATTTTACTCCTGCAGGCAAGAAAAGCTTTGAATGCACTGAAGGGATTGGTAAAAATGCAAGCTTTAGTGAGAGGGCACCTGGTTAGGAAACAGGCGAATGCTACACTCAGATGCATGCAAGCACTGGTTAAAGCTCAAGACAGAGCTCGCGCTGAAAGAATCCGAATGGTGGAAGCATCACAATCCACACCATTAAAACACCAAAACTACAGAAGATCACCAAGGCATCATCCATTTGTGAGCCAAAATTCAATTTTTATCTTTTATTCCGCACAGCTCAGCTTTTAGTTCCAACTACAAAATGTAAATCATAACTCTTTATGATTTCAGGAACCGGATTATACTGAGGAAGAGTATGTCAAAATTGTAGAGATGGATCTCGGAGGAAGGAGCTATTCATTGAAAGAATCTGATAACAGGTTCTGTAATTACAATTCATCTTCTCGTACACCTAGCAAGGTTGATCTCCCTGCACAGCTCTCCCCTGCTCCGTCAGCTTTAACTGAGATGAGTCCTAGAGTTTACAGCATGAACTTTGAAGAAATTTATATTCCCACAGCTCAGAATAGTCCTCAACTGTCTGCCATGTCCATGCCCCCACATACTTCTTACGATCATCCTCTGTATCCCAATTACATGGCTAACACAGAGTCTTCCAGAGCTAAGTTGAGGTCCCAAAGTGCTCCAAAGCAGCGACTTGATACAAATGAGAGGCAATCAAGTAAGAGAAGACAGTCAGTGGAGGGAAGAAATGTTGCAGGAGGAGTCAGGATGCAGAGATCTTCTTCTCATGTTGGTATGGCTGGAAATATTTATGAATTTCCATGGTACATGAAGCTTGATAAATCTAATATGTCGTTCATAGAGAGTGAATGTGGTTCAACAAGCACTGTGCTGACAAACAAAAACTATTGCAGATCTCCAGCAGGGTATGAGGTAAGATTGAATTAATCAGTACAGTATTAGTCATAGTTTCATTTAGTGGTTTGGTTTACTCTTTATTATTGCAGATCAATGGGAATGTTTGATGGCAGATTCATTCATGGCCTGTAGTGATATATCTTCTGACATTAGTAACAGTTATGATTGTTTAGAAATTAGAAGAAGGAAAAAATGTTTTTCAGAAGTGAAGATATTTCAGGAACTTGTAATTTGGTTTTGCAGCTGCAAATAAGTCAAAATTTAAGTCCCAAAATATAGATTTCATGTTATCGTCCTTAGCATGTTGTCAGGACCTGCACATTTGTGTTTTTTCATAAATCGTATTCTTCACTTTTGTTATTGTATTCTTACTGATTGTTCTTTTGATGGAAGATATGAAAGGAAACATCTTTGCTCAATTATGTTTCATATTGTAAATATTTAAAACGTGTGAGATCATAAATATGATTAATAATTTTATAATTGGCCATATACTTTGAAAAATAATACGGGCTCATAAATATTTAGAGAAGTTTACAAACATATGTGGGCTCCGATTCAGAAGGCAAATTGAATTGTAGACAAGACATCACCCAGAGATTTCACTCCTCATTGTCCAAGGACTTTTTAATCTGGTGTTCAGGGTTTCCCATAGGCGCAAGCCACTGTGATTAATTGCCCCTCATGATAATAGGAGAATACTTCTGATTAAAGCTAGTCATTAATATTGAGTATTCAACATATAATAGCAACAGACTTAAGATTTTAAACTATATAATTATCACTAGAAGCTTAAAACAGATATTGGGGGATGAAGATGAAACTCAAACAAGATCTCATGGTTTCGTCATCCCGAGACGTCGTGGTCCCTAATCTACTTAGTCAGGGGAGGCTGTCGACCCAACCTAATAGAAGAATCCTTGTCAGAAGCCATGTATTGTGTCTTCTAAGGTATCGTTGTAGATCTAGGGTGAATGTTTGTCTAAAAGGATAAATTTAAGTCAACTTTAGCTGTAAAAAAACTTTATGTCAATCAATTATACCCTTATGATTCAAAACTTGAAGGTACAAAGTCGTTGGGGAACATACGGGATGCAGCCGCGATCGTAATATAATGGTATCATTTCGGGTCTCAACTGCTAATTTATGATGTCATTGGGCCAAACCATGATGACAGAGGACTCAGGTCACGCCCTTACTAACATGCAATTACTTTGATTGTGAATCTATGTGTATTTGATATGACATTCACTCTTTGTGAGCTGAAGTCAGTCAAAAACTTGTCATCGTCGACAAACTCTTGCAGAGGGTGGATAGACTTTACTTTTAGCTTTTAATGATTGATTTTTAGCTTGAATATTTTAATTATTTATTTTGAAACTCCTAATTTAAAAGATTGACCCCTTCGACTGAAATCTTTAATCAACACGGCCATCATCAGAATATTTAAGCATTTAAAACTTTTATATTTGAAGTAGGGGTATTTAGCTTTGTCAGGTTTATACTCTTAGGGTATAAGTTATGTTGACTCCTGTTTTTACAAGGATGATAATCAAACTAGGTGATTTGAATTTCTAAATTTTTATTTTATAAGTTGGACATTTCTTTTGAAATTATTAGACTCCTCAACTTCAGTCCTTGCCAGGAAAAGAATCATAGCAGTTGGGTACGACTTACAATCTTATTTTATAAACAAGGCGGCTCGATTAGCCCGTGCAACATTCTCGAACCATGTATTTAAACATTTAACTATTTGGTTCAAGGAGCACATGCAGGCATTTACATTTCACATATTAGAATATCTTTTTATAAGCTTTAAAAACTTTCATGAATTTTATGTCATAAACTTAATATGGACTTTACAAAAGATCTCAATTAGAACTCTTTTAAGACTTAAGAAATGTCTCGCATTTCATTGTATCGCATTTAACTTAGGGAATAACCACAAAATTTTTATAAAATTGGAAGTCATTTAGAGCATAAAATATTTCAGAAGTATTATGATTTTAGCTTTTAAAAAGAAATTATCTTCTATTCACTAGCAGAAGTATTGTCAATCCGGTGGCGATAAATTCCAAGTTTTTAGAAAACTCAGTGTTTGAATTATGCTTAGCTTTTAGGAGCCTATGTGCAAAAAAATTAACTTTAAATTGATTTTCAAATTTTAGGAGAAGCCTTGGGAGGATCATAGGTGAAGAAAGATGTGATAGGTAGGGCTCGCGGCAGAGGAAGAAATGGCAAGGATAATCGACCAGCTTCAGTTCAAAAAGGGAAGAAAAAGGCTTTGGTGTAGAGAAGATCAAAAGATCGTAAGATTTGTAGAGAGTTCAACGCCGTCACATCATACTTTATTTCCAGATGCACTCGCACTCTGAGGTCTCATGCATGTGTACGTGTCATATCAATAATATCAAATTTTTTAGTCTGGAATATTAATTCCACATGGAACGAGGAAATTAGACTTAAGAGATGTTCTAGCCTACTAGTTTTCATTTTTTGTCTGGAATTGAAATTAAGGTTCTACAAGTTACTCCTACTGAATTGCAAGCTATTTTAAATGCCAAAGCTTATATATATCCTACTTTTTCTATTTGAATTGGTGAATATCAAGTTATAAAGCTACCATCCCTTGTAATGAATTGAGTGGAGCATAGGAAATGTAAAGTGTCAATTATGAATGTAGCTAGTGACAAATATTAGCGACTCTCTTCTTTACCCTCTCCCGAGTGAATAAAAAAGTTTGGTTAAATTGACTTCAATTCCTTAAATTTCAACTTAAACCCATGAAAGTCCAATTCTTTAACATTTGCATCTCCCTACAAAGTATTTGCACTATACCCTATAATTCAATGTGAGTAACCTAGTTGATTCCACCATAGCTCTCGAGAGAGATTATGGAATACAACACATTTTGATGATTCACTTGACCATAATGAAAAGTAAATGAAATTCAGAAGGTTACCCATCAAATTAAATATTTAAAAACTAATTCAAGAAACACTTGCACTCCTACACATACTACTCAAACATAACAAAGAAAAAATAATGAGAATTACTCAGAAAGCATGAAGAACACACCACAAAGCTTCATTTAAATCAGGAGAATGCACTAAATATTTGTACACAAAGAAATATAATCAATAGAAACCACAACACTTATCTTTCTCTCATTTACAAAGCATTGAAAATGCTCCACCAAAGACCTCTGAATTCCTTGCTGCTCTCTTGAATAATCTCCTCACAATACAACTCAAGTCCTCTCCAATTCCCTCACATAAACTCTCTTACTCAATCATACTACAAGCCTTTAACAAGCCTCCACTTTCATTCTTTCTCCCCACCCCCTCCCCCCCACAAAAGAAACTCCTTTTAAAATTTAAAATATAGCATAATAAAGCCCTCCAGTCATCTGAGTAACTCCCCAAGTCATGTGCCTGAACTGCTCAAAACTACCTCAGGCTGTTGTTGGTGCCTAGGCGCCAATCGCTCTGTCGACCAAGAACAATATGGTCACCTAGGAGTCAGTAAGGTAGCGCTTTGGTGCCCAAGGGTTGCCACCTGGACGCAAGTCTCTCAGGTTATCAGGGCAAACAGTGGCGTTTAGGCCTCCAAGGGTCTGACACCTATGCGTCAGTCTCTTGTGAGCTCCTTTGCTTTAAGTCTCCACCACATTGCTCTTCTTCTCTTCTACTTTGTTTCACTTCTAATAATTATTATAGTTGCAAGAAAAACATAAAAATATCTTTCTTTAAAGTGTAATTTCATCCATAAAAATGTGCAAAACGATAAAGGAATTTATTCTTTCTTTTCTATGTATCAAAATCCCTCAAATTTAAATGTTACTTTTCCTTAAGTAACACTACAATTTAAGTATCAAGTTAGTTAATTTAAGGAAGTGGGTTCATAGAAACTATCAACAATTATACATCAGGAAATTCATAGTGTAAAAGTAGGATAACTCTAGTAAATAAGTCTAGCCTTAGGGTATAAAAAACTTTGCATCCAACCAAGAAAACTTGATTTTCTATTTACTTGAAAAATAAATGAACACTTGTTAAACATAGTATCATAGATGGTAGAAAAACAAAATGTAAGCACTCCTTTTAAAAAGATTTATTCATACATCTTAGATATTAGTAAACTTAGGAGTTTAGTGAAGTTTTAAATTTAATAAGAATCTAGTGAAACTAATTTTTGATAAGGTTTCTCCCCAAACTTCTTCTCATTTTATATATTCTTTTCAATCTCTTTCCTTGCTTTAGGATGAAGATTTCAATCTTTAGCATACTTTTATGAGGATTAATATATTTGGATAGGTCTTTTAATAGTTTTGAATTTCACTATCATCTCTCTAAAGTAATAAACTCCACACTCCTTCATTTTTTTCTTTTCAAAAAATTATAAAGTATTAGTTGAAAATATAATTTTATGGAGGCTTAACTCTTGGCAAGTATATATTTAAATATACATACTTCAACAAGTATATCACTGTTTTCAAAATTAAATAATTATTTCATTTGTCCACATGTTGAATTACAAATTAACTTAATACTAGTCTAGTCTCATTTACATAGAGTTTAAAATAAGTAAGTCATGTCTTTTCCTTCTCAATATTGTGAAAGTTTCAATTTTAATCCCAAAACATCAAATTACTAAATAATGACAATTTAAATGCAGGCTATTAAGGACAAATAAATTTAAGCTTTTAAAAGATTTTTCTCCCCACCCCCAACTTGATTTTTAACATATTAAGTAATTTAAAACATAATTATAAATTGGGAGAAAATAGCACTAAAATACTTCCTACCACATGTGTTTATCATCAAGATTAATAAGCATAAATAGGAATAAGCATATATGCAATAACAAGTAAATATAAACTAAATTGAATTTTATATGAAACTACATCAAAGAGTTTAAATATTACAACAGGTGAATAAGCAAGTTTCACATTAATAATACACACTGGCCAAATGAAAAGTACAATAGTAGTAGCAACAAGAAAATAAAATCTAGTACATTCACATCAAAAGAAAAAAAAAATCATCATGCTAGTCGTCCTCATCATCATCATCATCCTCATCTTCTTCATCTTCTTCTTCCTCCTCTTCAAAGTCTTCAACCATCTGTTGAGTGTGTCTGTAGGGCTGATAGGGAGGATATTCAAAAAACTTAATAGGACTGTCTCTTCCGATCCACCGATTTTTCTTATAGATCTCCAGTTCAACTACTTCGAAACTGGCTCGATGTTCAAATTTTATTTTATTTTGCCAATCCAAGTGTGACCTATGTTCAGCTAATCGATACAACTCACCATGTATAATGGAGGTATCATCCTCTACCCTCTCTAACTTTTGTTCAAAAGCACCCATCACAGTAGTAGGATGTGATCTGCAAGGAATAGAAGAATGAGGTTGAGCCATGGGGCAGGACTTTTTTGCAAACACTACATTCCTCCTATATATTTGATTTGGAGATTGGCTTCAATAGATGCAGCATCTCCACCCCACTACTAGTAGAAACTCTAACATGCTAACACAAAGAAAAGATAGTAGATGGGTGCCCTAAACCAAGAGTAGTTCCCCCATATTTGGTATTTTTGATAGAGTAAAGAATAAGAGAATCTACATCAATGGATTTATTATTCTGGATGCAATATTTTAAGAAAGCTCGATCTCTAGTTACTTCACCAAGATTAGTAGAAATAAGCATTTTAGCATAAATGAAAAAAGTGCCAAGCTTTCAATATTCCATTCAATTTGGAAGCTGAATAGTTAAGCTTAATTCCAACATTAACTTTCCACGCTCCTCCATAATCAGTTAAGGAATTGATAACTTTATGCAGATAATCATTAGTAAAAGTTAAATCTACGTAGCAGCTATCAGGGAGATCTTTTAAAGTAAAAATGCATTTATGCCAAAAGGTAAGAAATCTATAAGTTTCTCTCTTACAAAACTAATCTATTAGAAGCTTCAGGAAGATTAGCATAAAATTCTCCCACTACAAATATCGCAGCAACAAAGATATTATAACATAACTCCTCTCATTGCCTACTTACAATCACTCTCTCCACATGACCCACAGGTCTAATATTTCCTCACTCTACAATCAACTTTTTCGATGCCAAGAAGTTATTGTATCGCTCCTCAGCTTTGGAGCTTACAAATTTCTTTTTGTTGAACAAAGATTTTGATTTGCCCCCCTTGGTTTTTGGTGTCATAACATAGGAATGAAAATCACAAGAATAAAGAATATAAAGTGATGTAGATGCCACAAAATGCAAGCTAAGAGCTAAATCAAGATTTTCCTCAAAAATCTCGAATTTCCACTCTCTCCACCTAAAATACCGAGAAACTCGGATTAAATTCAAAGGAATAAGCTTAGGGAGTGAATTGTTACCACTTGGAAGTAAATTTCATTCACCTAAACTTCAAGAATAAAGAGAAATTAGAAGATCAATGGGTGCCCAAGTCGAATACGTGATGTGGAGGTGTTTCCGCACAACTGACCTAAACCGGCCAGGTTTAGGTCTATTTTTCTAGCAGGTGGGGCAGCGCCTAGGCGTTGCATCTGCTCATAGTAGCGCCTTGACGCCTAGGCACGAGGTCCAGTTTTGACTTGATTACTTTAATTCAATATTTGGTCATTCTCAAGTTCTTAATCACAAATAATAATCAATATTCGAGTAATTCAATATTTGGGTTTTTTTGATCTGATATGAAATATTTAGGTGGTATAAATGTAAAAACAAAATATAAATATTCTATTTATAAATATATAAAAATTGGGTGGTACCTATGTAAATTATCCTTATAAAATCTTCCCTAATATTTAAAAAATAATAATCGAAAATTGGGTCCTTTTAGGTCGTAGTTTGAAAACTGGGGTCCTTTTGTAAGTATTCAAGGAATTTAAACAATACTTTAAACGTGAAATAGAATGATATGAAATATCATTTGGTCACATCACAATAATTGGATATGGGTGTATTAGCGCATGAGTTAAACAATATTTATACAAAAAGTTTTATTTAAATAAATTTAAAACTTTAATTATAATAATTTCTTAAATTATATGATATATATTATGAACAATAAAAATTAGTCTGCAGCCAAGATGATGTGATGTGGCTCTGTATGGAAGAAGACAATTCTCCAATAGGAAAAGAGAAGCAGAGGGAGCGAGGGGCCTAAAGGGGAAAAATATTGCGTCCGGAGTCTGGAAGTAATCTGCGTTCGGACAAAAAGACGCGATGCACAGAGAAGTTGTTTTCTTTTCTAAATGATTTCAATTTCTTCACAATCCATATACTTATTGTAAAGGGGAATGATATTTTCTTAAATTTCAACTTTCGGTCAAAACAAAAAATTTGTTTAGTTTTTGTAATTTTACTTTTTGAAAGTTAGCTTTTACTTAATTAACTTTATTTTTCAACTGCATTTTAAATAATATTTACCTTAGTAGTTAATATTCAAACTTTGCACTTTACTTTTATTTTTTTATTTTTAAATTATAAAATAATTTCAAAAACTTGCTTCAAGGATTTTCCAACTTCCCTGTGGGATCGATATTTAGGACTCCATTAGAGTCCTTTATTACTTGAGTGATACGTATACTTGCGTTGATTTTAATAGGGATTTGGCAGTTTAAAAAGAGTTTTAAAATATAAACTATTTTCATAAAATGTATTTTTGTTGGGAGTATATTACATATTTATTATATATCTGTCATGTGTAATTTTAGAATATTGAAAAATATTTGTAAAATTTACACACTAAATCTAACCCGCCAATCACCCCATATTTGGTATTTTTTTATAGAGTAATGAATAAAAGAACCTACATCGATGGATTTATTATTCTGGATGTAATATTTTAAGAAAGATCCATCTCTAGTCACTTCACAAAGATTAGTAGAAGGAAGCATTTTAGCAGAAATGAAAAAAGTGTCAAGCTTTTGATATTCCATTCAATTTGGAAGCAGAATAATTAAGCTTAATTCCAACATTAACTTTCCACTCTCCTCTATAATCAGTTAAGGGATTGATAACTTTATCCAGATAATCATCAGTAAGAGTTAAATCTGCGTAGAAGCTATCAGGGAGATATTTTAAGAAAATGCATTTATGCCAGAAGGTAGAAATCAATAAGTTTCTTTCTCACAAAAACTAATCCATTAGTAGCTTCAGGAAGATTAGCATAAAATTCTCCCACTACAAATATCACAGCAACAAAGATATTATAACATAACTCCTCTCATTGTCTACTCACTGTCACCCTCTTCAGATGACATGCAGGGCTAATAAATCCCCACTCTACAATCATCCTCTTTGACGCTAAAAAGCTATTGTATCGCTCCTCAGTTTCGAAGCTTACAAATTTCTTCTTGTTGAACAAAGATTTTGTTTTCCCCCCCATGGTTTTTGGTGTCATAGAAGAGTCATAGGAATGAAAATCACAAGAAAAAAGAATATAAAGTGATGTGGATGCCACAATATGCAAGTTAAGAGCTAAATCACGATTTTCCTAAAAAATCTCCAATTTCCACTCTCTCCACAAAAAATCCCGAGAAACTCAGATTAAATTCAAAGGAATAAGCTTAGGGAGTGAATTATTACCACTTGGAAGTGATTTTCACTCACCAAAACGTCAAGAATCAAGAGAGATTAGAAGATCAATGGTGCCCTAAGTATTGCTCTCAGTTGCCAAAGACGTGATGTGGAGGTGTTTTCGCAAAAATGACATGACCCGGCCAGGTTTAGGGCTATTTGTCTAGCGGGTGGGGGCAGCGCCTAGACATTGCATTTGAGCATAGTAGCACCTTGGCGCTTGAGTGAGCGGCGCCTAGGCACCAGGTCCAGTTTTGGCCTGATTACTTGAATTCAATACTAGGTCCTGCCCAAGTCCTTAATCACAAATAATAATCTCACTTACAATACCTTATATTAAAGATAAATGAGGATCACTCATCCTACTTCTCATCACATCTTCCTTCTTGGACCAAAAAGTACCTAAACTAATAAAATTGGCTTATGTTGCAACCTCAGGTGCTACCCTGCCCATTAAAGTATACACCTCAATTTGTATAAATGAAAAAATCATCCACATGTTCCTCTAATAGCTAGTCTATTGAACCAACATGATAAAAGAACAAAGTTGGAGATAGGCAGTAAAGAATTAAGATGGGCCTGTCATATGTCCAAACTCCACATATCTTCTGTAAATCCTTATGTTTGATTGAGAACTAGGGTGTAAAGGATAATGTTTCCTGTACTACCATAAGAGAAACACTGACGTCCAGTCACAATGAGAAGACTAACAATTTGCATCTCTCAAATCACACAATCATAATCAAAACAAAGCACTCACAAACATAAAAATTAACACACAGATACAAACGATCCACACAACAATAAAAACAATCACAAACACAAACACAAACATGAGTTGTCTCTCAAGAAGCGTTTGGTTTAACGTTCTCAGCCTGACAAATCCATATATTTACTCAAGATGACCCAACATTAAAATCTCATTTATCAACGGTCTCTCACCACCTAAGCAGGGATTAATTTTTTGCCCATTTACTTTAAATACCCTGCCACTCTTAGAATTTTTAATATCAATTACATAAAAAGGATAAAATTTGACTACATTAAATTGTGGTGATCGCCTGAAATTAAGTTTTCTGGAAAGTAATTTAAAACATGTATTATGCAGTAAAACCTCATGTCTAAGCTCAAAATCTTTCCTAAGAATCTTTTGATCGTGCCACTTTTTCATTTTCTTTTTATAAATTTTTGCATTTTCATAAGATTCTTTTTTAATCTCATTGAGTTCATTTAACTGTAGTAATCTTTTTTGACTAGCTTCCATCATACTATAGTTGAATTCCTTAACAACCTAATAAACTTAATTTATAATTCCACTAGTAAGTGACAAGCTTTGTCAAATATGAGCCTATATGAAGACATTCCTATAAGTGTTTTACAATCAGACTTATAAGCCCGGGATGCATCATCTAATCTCAAAGATCAATCCTTCCTATTAGGATTGGCAATTTTTTTCTAAAATCATTTTGATTTCTCTATTAGGTACGTCTGTTAAACCACTCATTTGAGGATGATATGTTGTGACAATCTTATGTTTAATTCTATACTTTGTAACTAATGTCTCAATTTTATATTCCTAAAGTGGCTCCCTCCATCGCTTATGTCACTCTATGCATACCGAATCTACTAAAGATATTCTTATTTAAGAATTTTGTTATCACAATTTGGTAGGGTCCCTGCCTCAATCCATTTTGAGACATAGTCCACAACTATCCAAATATATAAATTAACTAAAGAAGGTACAAAGGGACCCATGAAATCTAAACGCCAAACATGAATTAATCTTAAATTTCAAAGTAAAATTTAGAGGCATTTCTTCACGATTATAAATATTGTCTACTCTCTGGCATCTAACATAAGATATATATATATATATATATATATATATATATATATATATATATATATATATATATATATATATTCATATCTCTAAATAAAGTATGCCAATAAAATTCTGATTTTGATAAATCCAAACCTTATTAACATGCCACTTTGTCTCGATCGTCCGCCTGGACCCGGATGTCATGTCACTTTGCCTTGATCGACCACCCCACCCATGTCGACATTTCACTTTACCTCGACTGGCTACCCCGGTCTGATCAACATGTCACTTTACCTCGATTTGTCATCCCAGACCGATTGACACCACTTTTGCCTCAATCGACCATCCCAGGCAGATCAAGATCACTTGGGTTTGACCAGCCGACCCAACCCAATCAATTGATCTCTTGCATAGTACATGAGTATGCTTCGCTTGCTTACATGGTGCAATGTGTCTAGTTTGTGTCTGCCATTTGCATGTGTGTCTGGTTGTTGTTGGGGTAAGGTGTAATTTTCCCTCGTGGCATTCGATGGTATGGGTGACCGAGCACAACACTTCTTTTGTTGTATGACTTGCATGACATTTTGTATGGTGTTTATCATTTGTCTGGATGACACTTCGAGTATCCTTTCACACACTCATTCTTTCGGGTCACTACCTCCACGACGCACTCATTTTTCAAGTCAATGCCTCATCGACATGCCCATTTATTTCAGATCACTGGCTCCACAACATACCCAACACTTTTGTCTTGTGACTGCTTGCATTTGCATTTGCATTTGCATGCATGCATGAATAATGAGCTAGGTTTGGTAGGTGAGTGACCCAGTGTCGATCGCATTGCCTTTACAAGCATTGCTTGTCGGGTTGATCCTGGTGAGCAATGTGAGTTAAGTTGATACGAGTATGACTGTTCTAAGAATCCATGAGATCTATCTCATTTCATCATACATGTTATGACCCACATTTAATGGACATTATTTTAAAATTAAAATAAATATATTTTTTCTACTTATTATATTTGCAATAAATTAATAATTGTACACTTAACAAACTAGGCTATATGTAAGACCAACTCTTCTTTCAAAATCCACCTTGGGTGACACCCTTTAGATCTCTTGGATTATTAGGGCAGTGCCGGTAAGACGATCACATCAAAGTCATACTTTACCAAGAGACTGACTCTACACTTAAATGATAGTTATGACACTTTCTCGTTAGATGGTGTGCTAAGCTAATATTGAGGATGTTAGGTAATATTTTTGAACGTCTTAGCTATTGTTATGTGCTATGTTATTTTATGCTAGTCATGCGTCACCTTTTTTTTTTTCATGTGCTAGTGTGCTTGACATGCATGGTAGTATAGTAGGACGTTTTTCTGCAGGGTGTCATGCCTACATACACACTCACACATGTGTTGCTATGAGGGAGCAAATAATGATATATAATCCTTTACTTGCATGTGTTATTTAGCTCCCCAAATTATAAGACACGATCTATTTTGTGCTGTATGAATTTCCCCGTTAATGCTTATTTTCATGAAGATCAGGTCTTTTATTTTTTCTTTTCAATTGTATTTGATAAATTCCTATGATGAGTCTGTATCAAAAATAAGGCATGGGCACATGTTTTGAGGGGAATTTGGCACCGAACCACGTGACAAGCACCATAAGTGGTAGCTCGTCTTCTGTACCTTAAGTCTGAATTTGTACTTTTTTATAGACTTATGACTAGGCATATATATGCAAAGTTCAACCATTTTTTTTCTATTTTCCTCGGATATGTTATCGACCCAGTTGTGTTTTGCTCTCTTTTACTATTTTTTGAGTGCTTTGCCCTTTTGTAGAGTGTTTGGGATGCCTGAATTGAGCTTCATTGTTAATTTTTGTGCATTTGAAATTCCATAAAAATATAATCTATGCTCATTAAGAACATTAAAATTATAATTTTTCTACTTATAAAAAATCCTAAAACACGAATTCAAAGTTTCGGGATTTTCAAAACCCGTTTTTACTTTTCTGCATGACTTTCAGGACAATTTTTAAATGCGCATTACATGGATATTACCCAAGCCATATAATAGGGTTTCAACAATAATTAAGAACCGCCCTAGATAACCACATTCATATTTGCATAACCCGAGGATGAGCTCCTATGCTTTTTCAATCAAACTGGCACATCATACATTTTTCTACATAGGAGATTGTCTCGTGCATGTAGGGAGTTAGAAGGCTCCCCAACTCATACGGAGTGTAAGTTCTTTTGTTGGAGTGCTTCCAGATTCATAGCTGAATCTCCCTCTCTCTTTCTTTCTAGTGGCATCGACGGGTACAAGTCCCACCAGTTGGAACTCCAGCCGATAGTCATATGATAGAGTTTTATTCCTCTAACTTTGGGGCTACCGAGGTCCCGGCGAATGACGCAATTCACGGATTTCTGATCGGGGATCTCTGGACGTATTGGGTTGACTACATTCACATCAGGTAGACTTGGGGTCTTAAGGGCTTTGGATGACGGGTTCGTGGACCTCGACCTAGCTACCTCTACCTTCTAGGGATTACTCCCCACTTCTTTTGACTACCCCTGTTAAGCCCTGTCGCTCATTGACTTTGTTGTATCGTCTTTACGACCTGATGTCGATGAGTTGTCAACCATTTGGAAAACGACGATTTGTCTTTTGTCCTTATGACCCGGATGCGCTTTGACGTATTAGGATGTTCCCATCAAGATGATTATGGTTATTGTGTAGGCTTCGTATGCTGATGAGTCGCTGATCATTTGGGATATGAGAGACTCACTCTCTACCCGATGACAAAGCTCTGCGAGACTTTCCCATATGGAATAATCATTTCTTTGATGACCAATTTCTCCTTGTTCACGATAATACAAACGAAAGTCCTTTTATCGAGAGTATTCTTGGGCATCTTTTAAGATGTAAAAAACCAAGTGGGATAGGTCCACTTGGGAGTGCTCTTGACCCCAGAACAGACACCCACACCCGACTCTATGGTTACATGTAACCAACGTGAGTATTTTTTCTCGGATATTGGTCCAAGGTGTCTCCGCCCGGTCTTGATTGAGAGGATATATTTGACATATTCTTGTGAGATTTATCTCACGTAGGTGCTCCACGCTTTTTTTTATTTCTTTTTTTCGTCGTCTTTGTCGTATATATGTCTTTTTTCGGTTCCTCTCTTCTCTGGGTCATTCATATGACCCGAAAGAGATATTTATTTGGAGAAGAGAAATATACAACGATTGACAGACTGATGACTCGTTCAAAAATAAAAGAGAAAAAAAATGGACGTAAACAAGTCTTAGGTGAGAAAAGATAAGTAAGTAATTACCTAAATTTAATTTTCCCACTTTTTTTTAATTTTGTTTAACAGCAAGAACATACCATTCAATGTTTATGAATTTACAATTTTACACCAAAATTATGATATTAACATTTATAACTTCTTAGTGTCGTAAACCTATGTGTAATAATATGATTTTCACATTTAAAAAGATTGTAATAGTGATATTTTTTATGTGGTGTTAAAGATTTGACTGGTATAAATGTAAATATGAATGTGTAGGTGTTAGATATGTAAATACATAAGAATGGTGTGGTATGTATGTATATTCCCCCAAAATTTAATAAAATTTCCTCCTATACCTCTTTACTCTTTGTGCCACTACATCATAGACTGTTTATCAGGCGCTTGTAATTTTAGTTAATTTCATTCTAAGTCTCAAGTTAGAGGATAAAAGTGGGACATTTTTCAAGATTTATTTAGCTAGTTGGTGTAATTTCAAGTCCTACCATCTAACCAATAAGCAAAGTATCCTCAAATTGAACTCTAAAGAGTCTGTTTGGGGATGTTTCAGCTTATTAAAAAATAGTTGTGAAACTACTGAAAAACAATTTGATGTTAAAAAAACTGTGGTAGCAATTTTAATTTTTTTTCATAGATAAAATCAAACCGCAGCTAGAAAGCTACCACCACACTTAGCCGTGACCGATGAAGAAACACAAATTTCAACGATAGCTTTTTGAAAAAGCTATCAAAACGCAGTTTACCGAAACAGAAAAAACTGCGATGCAGTGTCACGCCGCCTCCCAAAACGAACCCTAAATCTCACACGTATTAATTTTCTTCTCGCATTGGAGCTCCTTATATCAGTCATCACTTTTTTTCAAACATAGGTATCACAAATATCATAAATAACAACCCGGCGGAATCATGTGAATACGTCATGAAGTAATTGGTTCACGAATCATTATCACCTTTGTAGGCAAAAAAGGTGACCCACCGGAGCCACAAACCATATAATGCATTCACAATATTCCTCTGATAATAATAGAGAAAGGATGTGATATATATAGTCCAAGATATATGACATATTTAGGTAAAAAAAAATGTTGTCACAACATTGTTTGAAATAGACATTTGTTTAGCCCAAGTATTGATTTGTCCTTTTTCGCTCTCACATCAATGTTCAAAAACAAGTTTGATGATACCATTTATTTTGTCCGCTTTGCCTGGCCTGCACTAGTTAATTTTATGCTAAGCTAAAGCATATATAAGAAGTTTAAACTCATATATAGTAGATTAAGCATATGATTTTGATCAACTGAAACAAACAATTAAACAATATGCTTGTGTAGAAATATAAAATGACCGGCTTTCCACATCAGGCTTAATTTTATTAGTTGAAAAAGTTTGGATTGGAATACTAGAGCTTGGATCATGTCATAGAAAATAAGATCACACCGATTTGAACAATTCGAAGCAAATTATGAAGCAGAAAAGCACAAAAAAGTAATTACAGAAAAACACATTTAGATTTAACGTGAAAAAACTCGAGAACAGAGAAAAATTATGGAGTCACACTACATCAGAATTTCACTATAAAAGGAGAAATGTGCATCGATTTTCGCCGCTCATATCTTCTCTCTAAAACACTGAAACTCACAAAAATTCCGCACCAACTCCTCTCTTGATCACACAAGAGAAATAGCATGCTCCAAAATACGTCTCTTGAACTTCACCGCTCATGTAAAAAGTCCTTCAAGAGTTTACTGTGTGTTTAAGAGTGCTTCTCATGAAACATTGGATTAAATCCCTAACTATGTACAAATCGCCCCTGGCACCTACGCACTGCTCCCGGGCATTGTCATTCTGCTTTCTCTGATTGTAATCATGAATTTGGGCGTAGTCGTGCCTCGAAATGCAACACTGGCTCAAAATAGCACCTGGGTGAGCCCTGACTGAATCAAGACAAGGAGGTGCTCGAAGTGGGTGTCGAGGTACCTAGGCGTCTCTTGGGCGCCTGGGCGCCATGTAGGTCAACACAACGCCTAGGCGTCTCTTGGGTTCGCCTGGGCGGCTGGGCGCCCTTTCTAATACTGGTCTAATTTGTTCTGCCTTCCAAATAATAACAACTTGGTCGAAATTGTAAATAGTGAAAACATGTTTTGTTTCTAGTGAACTTTGAAAATAGCAAAAATTCTGCATTTATTGTTTGGGTCTGTCATGTAGCTTATACCATTAAATATAAACATTGCATAAATACCACTCAATTCTTATTTATTTACATATATAAAACACAAGCTTCATTTTCAACCATTTTTAAATATCTAAAATGTGAATTTTTATGTGATATGAAAGATTTGGACATTTAGTTGACATAAATGTAAAAAAAGTAAAATCTAAGTGTTAGAAATGTAAATACATTAGAATTGGGTGCTTTGTACGTAAATACTCCAATTTCAAATATATCCTAAAGAATAATAATAATTAAAAAAAAACATATTACTCGTTTGGATAACCTGCATTTTGGAAGTTTTTTAAAAAACATTGCAGCTAAAATCAGCGTTTTTTCATCAGCGCTGACTAAATGAGGTGGCAATTTTCTAGTTATGGTGTGACTTTTTTAAAAAAATTTGTAATAACCACCACAATTTTTTGTAAAATCAGATTATTCTTCAGTAACTTCAAGCTTCAAACAGACCCTTATACTTAGCAAAATTTATTTTTAATTTCTTTAATTAATAAAAATATTTTTTTTTTTCCTCCAGAGAAAAAAACTTCCATTTGTTCTTTAATTAAATATTGATAAATACAAAAATTTACATACAAACCACTCAATTCCAATGTATTTACACATCCAACACTTAAACTTCAATATTTCACCTTACATAAGCTAAATTAGTGATATTTTTTATGTGATGTGGAATATTTAGAAGGTATAAATATAAAAAAAACAAAATATAAGCGTTTTATATGTAAGTATATAAAAATTGGGTGGTACCTATGTAAATGATCCTTGTAAAATATCATTTGTTCACATCACAATAATTGGATATGGGAGTATTAGCGCATGAGTTAAACAATATTTATACAAATAGTTTTATTTAAATAAACTTAAAATTTTAATTATAATGATTTCTTAAATTATATAATATATATTATGAATAATAAGAAAGTAGTCAGCAACTAAGATGATCTGATGTGACTCTGTAAGGAAGAAGACAGTTTTCCAAGAGGAGATATTATTTCATGATTCTAAATGAAAGAAGAGAAGCACGGTGAGGAAGGCGCCTAAGAGAAGGCGAGTCCGGAAGTAATCTGCGTTCAGACAAAAAGAAGCGATGCACGAAAAAGTCGTTTTTTTTTTCTAAATAAAAGAAGAGAAGCAGAGTGAGGGAGGGGCGTACGAGGAAGAAAATATTGAGTCTGAAGTCCGGATGCAATATATTTTTTCCCTACGAGAATGTGCAATGAATTTTTATCTTATATGAGTAGAAGGAAGGGAACAATAAATAAAAAGAGGATGAAGAAGATGACATATCATTTGCCATTTGGGATGTAAGTGGTTCAATTTTATAGCCAATGACTATAATGTGATATAGGAGAAGTTCACAAATAATGATATGTGCTAGTGAATAATAACATATAGTAGGCCGATCACATAGTATTGTAAGGAAAGGAAAAAAAAAATGGAAGAGATAAATGGTAAGGTGTGCCTCTCTTTCACATATACAAATGAGTTCATTTCTAGACAAGGTAAAATGCCTCATTTCTATATTAAAAAAATGATATTTATTAGGAAGTTTAAAGGCTTGAGGCAATGATAATAGTTTAAAATGTTAAAGTTTACTCATGTGGCCTAAAGACAATAAAGTATCGAATGTCATCTTGTGGATTGTTGAATATTCGACTAGTAATTAGACTTTTAAATGTTAAGTGACTCATGTAGCATATACCTTTATATTGAGGGGAATATGATAGAGAATCATTGTTGTATTGAAAAAAAAAAGTGGCATGTTGAAGGCTTGATAGCCGATAAGATTAACTACAGTTAAAATTATTAGCAACGTGGTTGAGAAAGTCAAAATATTGGCGATGTTGAGTTTTCTGGAAGAATGTTTTATCTGTGTGGTTGGCTTGAATAAATCATCAAATATATCAATGTGATGAATTTATTGATAGGTTAAGTTATAAAAGAGCTTTAATCATTGAGAAACTCAAATTGAAGGATTCGACAAGATATTTGTTATGTTGTGTGGAGTCGAGGCGCATATAGAACACTCGACACATATACCCCTACTTCTTGGTGCTCCTCACAGAAGAGTTGGCGCCTATGTGCTGGCAATTGGCACATACGAGTCCACTTTGAGTGGGTGCTGACAGAGGAGCTGGTGCTTATGCTCCCCCTTTGGGTGTATAGGCACCCAATAGTGGGCAACAATATAAAAAAATCAGAGCTTATGCACCAAGTACGGGCGAATAGACTCCAGGAGCAGTTTTCTTTTGATGGAATTTGGTTTTTAATCTCAATTTCAAGCAACGTGGACATTAGGGCTTAGATTTTCTTCTTGTGTGTTTTTTGACAAGCATCTCAGTGAAAGTGANTAACCTTTCAGGCTAGAACTGACAATTGTAGGCTAAAAGTTTTCTTAATTGAGTTTATCTCATTCCCTATATGATCGACAACCAGACTCAAACCCCAATACTATTGATATGTCATGTATGCTTGTGTAAGTCGCCCGTGCTTCATAGCACTTAGAGCGTTTCAATAACTAAAAATAAAAAGATTTCTATTCAGTTTGAATAAATCTCTTGGCCCATTTGATTTTACTTCAGAATTCTTTAAAGATCTTTAGGGAACAGTTGGATTAAATTACATTTCAGCTATTAATTATTTTTTCATTACTTCTTAAACTTCCTAATAGTGTTAAGCACTCTTTTATTGTGTTTATTCCTAAGAGTTCTAATGTTAATTCATTCTATAATTGTTGTCCTATTTCTTTATGCAATACTTTTTATAAAGTCATTTCCATTCAGTTGGCTAATAGATTGAAAGTTATTCTCTCTAAAATTATTCATCATTATCAAGTTGCTTTTATAATTGGATGTGATATTGTAGACAATATCAGTTTAGCTGATGAGTTTCTGTATGGTTTTAACCCCTTTAATAATGTTAAGAAATTATGTGCTAAAATTGACATCTTTAAAGCTTTTGATAAAGTAATAGAGGCTTTCTGGTTTTGAGATTGCATAAGATTCGTATAACTAATAAGTTTATTAATTGGATTTATGCTTGCATTTCAAATATTCACTTTTCAGTTATTATTAATAATGATCTTAAGAGATATTTCTCTTCATCTTCATGATTAAGATAAGGTTGTCGTCTTTCACCTTATTTTTTTGCTATTGTTATGGATTCTCTTTATATCATATTGGATAAACATGTGGATGATATGGGTAATGCTATCTTTAATAAGCATTTAATTTATGCTGGTGATTTACTTATTTTTAGTAAGGCCGACTCTATACATAGTAGTTTTTTATAATACTTTTAATAATTTCTCTAAAGCTTCTAATCTTCAAATAAATTTTATTAAATATACTATTGCTTTTTCTAAAAGTGTTGATAACATTTTACAACAATAAAGCTTTAGTTTATGTGAAATTATCTGGGTGTCAATATTAAACCTTCTAAATTAGTTATTAATGATTGTCATTCTCTTGTTGAAAAAAGATTTTTTTTTCTGATTGGTTTGTTGGAATAAGAAACTTTATCTGCTGTTGGTCATCTTCAATTGATTAAATGTATTATATGGAGTTATCTTTACTACTGGCTTTGATTTTCTCTTATACTTAAGGCTTTAAGGGAAAATGTTTCTCCTTTAATTTCTAAATTCCTTCTTAATAATGTTGATAGTAGTAAACTTCATACTATTTTATGGAATACTATTACTCCTCCTAAAAATTTGGGTGCTTTAGGTCTTTGGATAATATTAATGTTATGTGTAAAATTAAAATTATTTGGAAGTATTATAATTATCCTTCTTATTTGAGAAATTGGCTTTTTTAACCATTACGACTATTTATGGCAGAAATTCAATATCATTCTTCTCATTTTTTAAAAGAACATATTCGTGTCTTCTAAATTCAGATCTTATTTTAATTTTAATGTTACTAATGATTCTTATCTTTTTATTTTATTTTGACCCATGGTTGGATGGTAAATCCCTTGTGGAAGTTTACGGTAATTTGTTTTTCAATTGGTTTAATATTCCTATTAATTCCAAGCTTAAAGATATTGTTTATAATAATAATTGGAATTTACCTTTTAATCATCAAGTACATTCTATTTGTATTGATTCTATTAAAAAAATTCCTATTACTAACGATATTAGTTGTTCTTGAACAAAATGGATTGCTTTATTCTCATAAAGATGTTTATCATGCTATTTATAATTCTCATTCTTCTGTTAGATGGTATAAGTTAGTGTGGTTTAAGGGGTTTTATTTAAAATTTTCTCTTCATACTTAGAAGGTTGTAATAAAAGGCTTTAAGAGTTTAGATATTCTTTCTTCTAAAGGTTTCCAATTTAATGCTATTTGTGTTTTATGTAATTATAGAATTAAGACTCATAATCACTTCTTTTTTTTAATGTCCTTATTCTCATTAATTGTTGAACAATGTTTAATAAATGATAATTTTTTCTCTGTCCTTTCTAATATATTTCAAATTCTTTATTATGTTGACAATTTCTCTAGTAAAATTTCTAAAGGATTTCACTCACTATCTTTAGAAGTTGTTGCTTTTGTGATTTTGATTGAAATAAATTCTAGGATTTTAAAAATATTTATAAATCGATTGATTTTAGTATTATTTACATTCATTGGTTAATTCGTTATACGTCTTCCTGATTCAATTATTGATTTTTATAAGTTATAAGTTTTAATTTATTTTCTTGGATTTGAATTGATTTTTCATGTTAGGTTTGTTGATGCTTTTTTTATTTTGATGATGCTATTTTCCTTTTTCTTTAGTATTGATTTTCTTTTTTATTTCTTTTCCATATTATATAACTATGGATGAAAATTTGGTTTTCAACCATTTATAGTAAGGGTAGGCTATTTTATTTTGTTTTTTATTCTGGTTTCTTCTGATAATTTCAAATACTCAATTTGAGGGTTCCTTTTGGCCTTATTTCAAGGTTTAAGCTATGATGTGCCTATTCATACTGTGATAACTTGCCATTCTTTAGAGACCACATTATATTATAATCCTTTCACTTAAATGTGGATGAAAACTTATTTTTCAACTATTTAACTTCTAAAGTTTTATGCTATTATGGTATCAGTTTAGTTTCATGTTGGAGTTTCTTAGTCTCGATATGGGTTAGGATGAGCTAATTTTTATTTTTATTTCACACTTCAACTAACTTTTCTTCATTTGTATACCACAACTACTCCAATATTCATCACATCAGCATTCAGGGACTTAGGACCGTTGTGTGGATTTTTTGCTTGATGGTTGAGGATCGACTTTCTACTATTTTGGAATTGCTGGTTATTGTTATATCAAAGTAGTTTGGTTTGGTAATTCTGGATCAATAGTATATTTCTAATTATTGTTGATGATTTGGTGATTGGAGATGATTGCCATTCCATGTTTCTTTTCAGCAATGCATTACGTTGCTGTTTATTTCTCTTTCTCTATGACTCTTTGATGAGGTTTATTTTGATGATATTTTTGGAGTTCGGTCATGATTTTTGATCCATAAAACATTTTTAGTTTATTGTTGCTGTTTTGATGTTGTTGTTATTTGATTGTTGTATTGTCTGTTTTAGTTTTATTTCTATTTATGTAATTTTTTTTTAAATTTTTGCTGTTATTTATTGATTTGAATAAATCGAGTTAGCCCTTACTTTTCTCCCCCCCCAAAAAAAAAAGAAATCTTTGTTCGGTTAGATAAATTTTTGTTGCCCAAATCTCGGAGACAGAGAACTGCCATGGACGAGGGAGCGCCCAAGCTCGGAATCAATGAGTCATGCAGGGAGGGCATATCGGCGGTATCCGTTTCTGCATCGTTGCCGTCTTCCACCTGCGAATCCTTGGAGAACAAATCTGATTCAGCTGCCATCCCGTCGGCTAGGTTTCCCGCTCGAAACGCCTCTTCAAAATACGATTTTGTCAAGGTTGGCTACTTTGTTACCTTTAGTTCGCAAGTTAGTGAAAGAACAAGCTTGATTCTAAGCCGATTAATTGTTTCCTTTTTGTTTTTCTTCTGCAAGTTAGGTCAAAGTGTGGTTGGGGGACAATGCTGATCACTACTATGTTCTCTCCAGATTTCTGCTCAGCAGGATGCTGACCGTCACAAAGGTTGAATTTTGCACGATAGAACTTTTTTTTTATTCAATCTCATGTACTTCTCTTTCTTATGACAATCAGCAATCCTGCACTTTATCTGGCTGGAGGTTGTGTTTGATTCTTCATACGAGCCTTTCACATGATGTTTATGCTTGAAGTTGGTGGTTGCTACCGGTTCTTTGCTTGTTTAGAACTGAAGTTTGGTTTTAGTTTCTTGTTTAGAACTGAATTTTGGTTTTAGTTTCCATTTCCCTGCTAGCTTGCTGATGGGTGAAGCAGAGCTACACTCCCTTTGATCTGTACGGATTAGTATTTGGACTCATAGTTGCTTTTTTTTTTTTAATGCCGTTGCCATTTGGCTGTTTAATTTTAGGGTAAGAAAGGCGGCTAGATGGTTCATCTGATTGAAATAAAATGCTTTTAGTAAACGATCTTGGGCCTATCAGTCTCCTTCTAAAGTTTGGCTCAAATCCATCCTCTCTGATCTGGAGCCCATAGTCTTAATTTTAGGCTGGTTTGATTTAATCTCGATTTTAAGACTGATACAATTTTTAATCTTCTAATCCAGTTTTTATTCAATAATACTTGCAAGCATCAACACGAATAGATACATATATAATTGCATAAACGTACGAGTACATACTTGAAAACACATGTATACTTAATTTATACATGGATGCAGTCTTATTAATCAGATTCAAGCTAGTTAATTCGGTATGGGCATGGTTCCGTTTAAATCAGATTAAAGTTTTGCGTTAATTGGCTTGTTGATTTCAATCCAAGCTTGATCCTCTGCAAAAATAGATCCATTAAGCAATTCTTCAATCTTCTAGTCAATTTTTAGATCCATGAAATGGAGTGTTACTTTTATTGCCTTGATTTATGCAGATTGATCTATGCTACCAGTGCAAGCTCACTCATTCTATTTTTTTTAATCAATGTTTTTGTTGGTAATTAATAGCTACTTTCTAGAATGGTAAAGTGATTTTAGCATTTTCCTTTTTTATACTTATTTTAATCAGGAATATAGCAGATATGGTGAACTTCTAAATGTCTAGTAATTTTTTTTCTCGGGGCTGGGCAAACTCTCGAAATTTGTCCACTTTGAAAGTCTTATCTCAAATGTAATAATAATTATCAATATCAGTTTTTTTAACCAATATGCCCCAAGTGCCGGGTTCTAATACACATCATATTTAACCAATTTTCTGCATTAAACATTCTAGATTGTGATGGTTCACTGGAGCTCTATAATTTTTTTTTATGTTATCTCTGATTTTCATCACTAATTGCCTAAGATTTTTTTGATTGATAATTTTATAGATATATATAATTCATTGTTTTTAGAAGTCATTAATTCTAATACCATTTTACAGATCCCCAATCATGTTGCTATCAAAATTGCTCTTGAGCTGAAGAAGCTTCTCATAGACAACAGTCTGCTTGATGTGTATGTTTTCTCAAATCTTGTTTTTTTAACCTCTTTGTTAAACTTAGTATCTATGGAATTTTGAATACCATAGCTATGCCCTAAATCCTTATTATGAATGCTCTATATGTAAGATGATTAAAGTGGTTCCTGAGTTTGTAAAGTACTAAATTATGATTAATCTTTGTAACATACTACAATGCTATAAGGAACTTTAGTTGTCGATGTAGAAGCTTTATTTATTTGTATATGAAGATTGGAGTAGCCTTTGAGAGAGTATGTAGAAGAAGTTTCTAAAATTCTAATTGAGTTGTATTTGAAGCATCATATTTTGGACGAAATGATATGAAAAGGATAAATATTTATGGTGCACAAAAACACGCGCACACACTTTGTCTTTGTTTCGTTGCATTCATCTTCCTCCATTTCTTGCCCTTTTTATCTCCATGTTTCTCTTTTTCCACATATATCCATCCAATTCTTTTCCTCCCTCTTTGTCTCCATTCTCAACACATTATTCTTTTCAGCTCTTAGATGAACAACTCATTAGTCTTTGTTGGTGATTTTGCATGTTAGATATGCAGGCAACAGACAAAATTTTAAAAATAACATTTTTTATAAATTTATTATTTTAAATAAACGCTCAGAAAATGAAAATTTTTAAATAGACAAAATCACCATGCCAACAACTGATTTTACCTCGTCAGCATGCAAAATCGCTTGATGAGGTGGTGATTTTTCTTTGCCATGTCAGCAGACAAAATCACTTGTTGAGGTGGCGATTTTGCCAAAAAAAAAAAATATTGAGGGTAATTATATATTACTACTATTATATTTATAAAACATTAACACCAAATCCATTTAACTCATTTGGTAGAGTACATGACTCCTAACCTTGTGGCATAGGTTCGAGCCTCATGATGGTTCTTTTTTAGAGGAATAATGTTTGCTTAATTATTCTTTGAAATATTTAATTTAACAAATAAATTAAAATTATATAAAATTTATTAAAAATTATAATCTCAATTTAATTTTTTAATAAAAAAAATAAAAAAAATCAATATTATAAAAATAAATTAACTTTAATTATATGAAATTTTCATTTAAATTTACATCGAAAGATAAATCAATCTTTCATGCTAATTTGTTTCAAAAAATAATTTTAAATCTATTTAGTTTTTAAAATTGTTGAATACAATTTCAAATTACAAAATTTGTATGCATTAAAAAAATTAAAATTGTAATATATATATATATATATATATATATATATATATATATATATATATATATATATATATATATATATATATATATATATATATATATATANATATATATATATATATATATATATATATATATATATATATATATATATATATATATATATATATATATACATTACAGATAAATTGTATTATTAAGCAAATCCTGTTAAATAAACAAGATTGTTTTTCTCAGGTCAATTTATGATTTATATTGATTATATGGAAATGATATTTCTAAGGGATATGGTCAATAATCAAATTATATTTTTTTTGTTTTCTGCCGATCTCTTTAACAAATCACAAAATTATTAGTTACATTTAATTGTTATATTTAAATTCAACATTATAAAAATATTATGATTTATTTTATAGATTTGTTTCACATTATAACTTAATTATAGCAAATAAAAAACACATGTTTTACAACTTTAAATATTAAATAATTAAAAAAAATAATTGAACAAAAATTATGCTTCTAGAAAACACCCATCATGCGGCTTGAACCCATGACCGCAAAGTTGAGAGTCTTGTACTCCACCGACTGAGCTAAATGGGCTTGGTGTTATGGCTTTTTAAATATAACAATAGTAATATATAAGAATACTCAATTAATTTCTGACGTGGCACAATCACCTGCGAACATGTTATTTTTTGAGTGTTTATTTAAAATTATAAATTTATAAAAAATACTATTTTAAAAATTTTTCCTGGACAGAATAGTCATCTTTATTACAAAGATTGTTACTGAGATTCTTCGTTAAGATAATTTGTGTAAAGGCTAAAGGAATTTGGAGTTAAGAGCAAGGAGCTAGTAAGAAAATAAATGTACTTTAAGGATTGATGAATATTAGGGAGACATAACAGATATAAGGATGATGAAAATTTTAGGAAGTGAATTTAAAAAAGCGGATTAGGAATGTAACTTCTGATGATTTATATGGTAGGATAGTTCTTAAAGGGAGGAAAATAAGATGAAAATTTTTAAATAGAACCAGAAAATTTTTTTAATTTTGCTATATTAAGAATGACAGTAATTGTTTTTCATGAAATTAAACAATGCAATGAGTGATTATTAAAAAATGTTAAATGAAAACATTAACATGGATTTTTTTTTTCAGAGAAGATAATTTGGAGTTTTTAAATATACTTTGGAGTATTGTTATATATAAAAATTGACTTGTATTTTTTATGACGTACTTTGTAAATTTTTCAGATCTGATGGGATACTTGTCTGGCTTTAGAAAGGTAGAAAAGACAAAAAAATATCATATGAACATCCAAACTGTAAGATGATGCCATGATTGGAAGAAAAGTAATTTTAATTAAGAGTTAAAATAAAAAAAAAATAGAATTATGGTTGTTGTTGAAAGATCAAGCTTTTAAGCTATACACGGAATATCTGAAAGAGTGTGCTTTAAGGAAAGGAGGGGCAGGGGTTGGGGTGTGGGAGAGAAGGAATACCATCTACATAATTTGATCTAGCGGATGATCAATTTGCCTCACAAATAATTTGTATTCATTCAATCATCAATAGGCAATCAAAAAAAGCCACAAATTCATATATATGGAAATATGGTTATAATTATTAGATTCAAAATTTAATATCTATTCTATTCAAATAGGTAAATTAAAATTTATTGTTATACAAATAGGATAATAAAAAAAGAAAATAAATAAAATTCAGACATATAAAAATTCCTTAAGGGGCATGGAAATGGATTTGGTTCAATCCCATTGAAGCTTCGTTTGATTAATTCTAATTGATTTATTATGGCTAATTGGACTTTTGTGAGTTGATTTAACTTGAATAATTGGTTATATTACACAAACTTCCGCATAGTGCAATGAACTCTCCTTTGGAGAGTTAGTTTTTATGTAGTCATCCAAGAGTTTAGGTGGTAGTTTCTCCAATTTATTCTTGATCATCCATGCATCATTTGAGAAATGTTTTCTTTTCCGCTTGACCAGAAATGCTCAACATTTCTTCATACTCCAAAATGACACTCTTAACACCGAAGTAGGTAGCTGAAACCTGTTTAATAAGCTCATTGGAAGCAACAACAATTGTAGAAACTCCTCCTCTAGGAATCTACAAACAATTATTGACCTTCCAACATTATTTGATAAGATAATATATCTTCAATAATGAAAATAGGACTTATAATCATATTGGGAGGCAAACCTAAAACATAAGCATTAGAGCTGATTTTCCTACGTATTTAGAAAGGACTAATATGCTCTTATATGCAATATCTTGTATTTGTTTTGCATAAAGCATTAAGGATACACATGCATCACGAGGAAGTCACCTTTATTATACTCTCAGGAACTTATTAACTAATGTGGTCTTATAAAATTGTTCTTATTACTATTTAGAAACGAGATTACCCACAGAATAACTTTGATTTTGAGCTAGTTACTTGTTATCAACAATCCTCAAAGTCATAGAAGACTAGTTCACCTCTCTTTAAACAAAACTTTTAATTCTATTTTAATCAGTTCTCAAAAACTAAACATAATGTGAACCATACAGCCCAAGTAATAATCAGATCAACTTAGTTCTTATTAGCCTGATGCATCTTCTCATTTTCAATTTCTCAAGACAATGATTGCATATAGACATCTTTTGCCAATTTACATGTATGGGTTTGTCAATATAATTGACTTATCGAGCATGATAAATGAATACTCTATTTAATATACTTGATTATATTTTTTTCTAGTCCCAATGTATATTAAGCTTGTCAATCGCCTGCTCCTTTTAACTAATATTTTAATAATTGAATTTAATCTTCTGGATGAGTTTCCAATACCATATTATATGCAATTTACCCTTCCAGTCTTTCACACTACTTTCAAACCATAGGAATTGAATTCTTAAGTTAGATTTATCATTTTGATCCTCATATTTAGCACAGCCCTAAACTAGATCCAATTCTAACCAGCATGCTCATATAATTCTTCCTTAATCCTTCTATAAATAGCTTTCACAGGACAATCCATACTTAGGGTTCAGATGTTATCATTCTTGTGCCATAGGCCCATTTGTCTATGGAAAGGTGAGGATTTACCATCATTGATTGAAATGAAAGGATAAAGGAAGACATAAGAATTATTTCTTATATACTGTATAATAGTTATTGCACCATTATTTTATCGTAAATGGGAATTTTTGTTGTCAATCGATTTGATCTCCTAATTTGTTCCACAAATAATTCTATTATTTATCATTTAGTTTTGTTATTTTAATTAAATATCATTTTTAACTGAATTTAATTTGGATGAATTGATTATTAACTTTAATCATACATTAATGGTTCCTAATTAGCCAGTACTTGAGGATTTTTGGGTCATTACATTAATGTATCACAAGACTACAAAAATAAAAAAGAGAATAAATTCTCTTGGTAACATATAGTGCTGTAATGTTTATAAATTTGAATCTGGGCTTGATCAGAAGTACAGTTGCTTTGCCTAGACTCGTTCAACGTGTATTAAAGGAGGCGAGTAGGTGATCTTCTTGGCTAAGAATGCCACCTATATTAATTTCACAGGCAATACTTGATACGTCATAGTCTTCTTAACTAATTTCATGGCAACTATAGCCCTCCCAAATGGCCTCAAAGAGAAGTGCTAATTTTGCCAAATTCAACAATGCAAAATACCACATCAACAAATCAGCATCACATAAAAATAATCACAATTTTAACTTTTAAAAGTTAAATACACTTTTTCATGAATAGTTTTATGACACTGATGTGTTATAAAATATCAAACTTTAGGCTTTAGCTATGTAAATACAATAATTCTGTGGTATGCATGTAAATTTATCTTAAGTTCATTGTTTTATTTCTTTTTGATATATTATTCTGATCGTCAATTGCAGTTCACAATCAGACTTGGAAGCTAATCTTTTTAAGGTATCTTTTCATGGACTATTAATCCTCCTATGCATTACGTTTGATAATCATGTTTCTGTTTTTCCATAAGACTGGCGATTAACTTTAGTACTATGCATGGTGCCCATTTTCCTCGTTTCGAAATATTTTTTTCCTTTTTTTATTTATTTATATTTCAACCATTGAAATTTGATTTCTAAAGTTTAATCCAGAACTTGAATCTCGCTATTACCTGCTATTTTGATTATGTGCATTCATTTATACTTTTCAACTACTAATATACAGGAATTCTATTAAATTTTTATTATTGCGAGTGACATGATACTTTGTTTTCTTCTCTTACATTTTGATTTTCAGAGGTTTTATTTGTTTTACATCCTATACGTGTGGTGAAATCTGTTGCTTTGAGCTGCAAACCATAAGGAGCACTTTTACAGGAAATTATGAATTTTCTTAATTTTTATCAGTATTTGAGCAGAAATCTGTGATCAATATGCGGAGATTGTCAAATCTGTTTTCTTCATCTATAATAGGTCTGAGATCTTTGAATTTCTTTTATTGAAAAAAGTAATAATTCCGAATTATTGCGAGGCAAAAAATAATATTATTTTTTTAGCTTAAGAATCCTTTTTTTCATTCATTCCTATTTCCTCTTGACCATCATGAAAATATATTTTACATGCATGACATTCCTTGCAACTATGATTTCAAAGAATTCTTTTTCTCATATCTTGAAACAATTATAGAAGTTAGTTCATGAAACTAATATTATGATATGATCTTACAATATAGACATTCTCACTGATAAATTAATAGATTTAGTTGATATTATAATTCATAGAAAGATAAATATCTTATGTGTTAAAGAAACTAAATGAGTTGGAAAAAATGCTAAGTAGATCGATAATTTAGGTTTTAAACTTTGGTATTCATGTAAGAGTCGCACTAGAAATGATGTAGGTGTAATTATAGATAAGAGTTTGATAGATACTGTTATTAAAATGAATAGAGTTGGAGATAAAATTATAGCTCTTAAGATTATTATTGATACTAAGATTTTTAATATTATAAGCGTTTATGCTCCTCATGTAGGTTTAGATGTAGGTTCTAAAGATAAATTTTGGAATGACTTAGAGACTTAATACAAATGATACATCTTGAAGAAAATTTTTTGTTGGAGAAGATTTAAATGGACATGTCGGTAGAGTAGTAGAAGATTTTAAAAATATTCATGGTGGTTATGATTTTCGAGTGATTAATGAAAAATGTAGAGCTATTTAGATTTTGCTTTAGCTTATGATTTTGTTCTTGCTAATACTTTTTTTAAGAAAATAGATGAACATATTATTACTCATAAGAATGGATCTAATAAAACACAAATTGATTATTTTCTTATGAGAAGAAGAGATCATCGAGAATGTAAAGATTGTAAGGTCATTCTAAGTAATGATTTAAACACTCAATATCGATTATTTGTTCTAGATTTTAAGATGAAGAGTTGTAAAATAAAGAATACTAGTTATTTTTATTAGTAAAATTCAAGATTTCAAAATTTGGGATGTTCATGAAGAAGAAAATTCTATGTGAGATAAAGTAACAAAAACTATTAAGCAAGTGACAAAAGTTGTACCTGAAGAATCAAAAGAAAAGTTTCTATAAATAAAAATAGTTGATGGTGGAATAATGATGTTCAAGAAAAGATAAAATATAAGAAATTATGTTATAAAAATTTGTTATGTAAAAGCTTAGAGAACTGAAAAAAATATTAAACGACCAATAGTCTCTAAGAGAACAATCTGTGACGCAAAAAAATTTACTTTTAGTGATCTTTAATAGATTAGATACTTAGGAAAGTGAAAAATATATGTATAAACTAGCCAAACAAAGAGAAAAGAAAAGTAAAGATTTAACTCAAGTAAAGTGTATTAAAGATGAAAATTAAAAAGTGTTTTTCTTAGAAAAAGATATTCAAAATAGGTGGACGAGTTATTTGATAAACTTTTTAATGAATTTTTGAAAAATACGATCTACCTTTGTGATCTTAATACCACTAATAATAATTTCATATTAGTTAAAAAGTAAATGAGGAGACATTTAAAAAAACAAATGGTGGAAAGTCTGTAGAAATTGATGATATCCCAATTGAAGTGTGGAAATATTTAGGAGATTTGTGAGTTTCTTGGCTTACTAAACTCTTTAATATTATTTTAAAAAACTAGAAAGATGCCTGAGGAGTGGAGGAAAAGTATTTTAGTCCCCACTTTTAAGAATAAAGGAGATGCACAAGAGTATGAAAATTATAGAGGAATTAAGTTGATGTATCATTCTTTAAAATTATGGGAGAGGGTAATTGAACATAGGCTAAGACGTATTACAAAGATTTTTCATAATCAATTTGGATTTATGCCGGGCAATTCTATTATGCAAGCTTTACATTTATTGGAAGGTTTGATGGAGAAGTTCAGAGATAATAAAAAGGCATATGATTTTTATTGATTTAGAAAAAAACTTACGATAAGATTCCAAGAGATATCATTTGGAGAGTTTTTGAGAAGAAAGGTGTTGATATGATTTATATTCAAGTCATTAAAGATATGTATACAAGAACTATTACTTGTGTTCGAGTAGAAGGAGGATTGACCAAATATTTTCCTATTTCTTTTGGTTTACATTAGGGATCGGCTTTAAGCCCATATCTTTTTGCTTTAGTTATTGATGGTTTTATTGGACACTTACAAGAGGATGTCCTTAGTGTATATTTTTTGTTGATGATATCCTTCTCGTGGATTTGATGAGAGAAAAAACTCAGAAAAAAATTGAATTATGGAGTTCTACCTTGGAGACTAAAGGCATTCGTTTGATTAGAACTAATACTGAATACATGGAATGTAATTTTAGTAGTTGTAGCTCTAGTGACAAAAATATAACTATGGGTGATCAAATTATTAAAAGGTGTGAACGCTTTAGATATCTCAGATCTATTGTTCAAAATGATAGTGATATTGATGGGGATGTTATTAGTAGAATTCAAGTTGGTTGGTTGAAGTGGAGGAATGCCGCGGGCCCATTGTGTGATAGAAAAGTACCGCTTAAACTTAAAGGAAAGTTTTATAAGATGGTGGTGAGATCTGCAATGCTGTATGGTGCTGAATGTTGGCCTCTAAAAGAGAAGCATAAAACTAAGTTAAGTGTTGCCGAGATGAAAATGCGAAATGAATATATCCATGATGGTGTAGCTCAAGTGATGGACAAAATTAGAGAGTCGTCTTAGATGCTTTGGTCACATTAAATATCGACCATCTGATGATCCGATTAGAAGAGTAGATGTTTTAGATTCGACTTATGTAAAGAAAAATAGAGGTAAACCTAGGAAAACTTGGGTATATTGTATAAAAAATGATCTTAATTTATTATAATTAAATGAAATATGACACTAAATAGGACGCAATGGAGAAAAATAATTCATGTAGCCGAGCCCACTTAGTGGGATAAAGGCTTTGTTGTTGTTGAAACGGTTATAGAAAATTGAGTTCTAATTGTTGTGTATCAAGTTGATATCTACACGTAGTAATAACTTTGACTGAAGCAAATCTGATTCAGCCAAATTGAACTGATCTTACTATAATAGTCTAGCTTTTGGTGTTATTGGCTAGTTTTTGTTAATATGGTTTGGTTTAGGCCTACAATTAGACTAGTGATTCAGCTAACCAGGTTTGGTATTAGAAAAAAATTAGGAATTGAAATTTGGCTGCAGCTCAATGGATGATGTGGTTGAGCTAGAAGCATGGTCTCAGAAATCTAATTAATGTTTTTTGTTTGGGGTTGAACCTACTACCTAGTTTGATTTATATTTTTGCATGAGAAAAGTGTCAAGATATCCCTTTGACTATTTGCGGGGGACATTTTGGTATCAGTCTTTCAAAGATTGTCAAAATACTCCCTTAAAACTTTAGGTTTGAAATTTTCTCTCAGTTAAAACTAATGCAACTTGATATTATAATGTTAAAGATGATGGTATTCTTGAATTTATTTTATATTTTTAATTTTTAAGTAAATCTAATTCATTACTAACTTTATTTTATATCCATTATGATAAAATTCATGAACTTTTTTTTATGATAAGATGCTAAATTTTAAATTTATATATTAATTTTAATATTTTTTTTCACAAGACTAAGGGTCCGTTTGGGGCAGCTTCTGCGTTTCAGGATAAACTGCTTATCCTGAAACGCGGCCCGCGGGCCGGCCACAGGGGTCGACCCGCGGCCTGCGTTTAGTGTAAAAACCCGAACCCAGATTCAGATAAGCTGGCGAAACGCGCAAACCAAATTGTACGGCGGCGTTTTGAAAACGCCGCCCGCACTTATAAACTGCCTCAAACGGACCCTAAAATGTATTTTTTAGTTGATATAAGATATGTTTATTTAGAATTACTTAATCTTATAAATTTTAATTGACTAAATCTTTTTTATAGAGATTGCAAAACTATTATACATGTTCATTATTGCATACTTGTAAAAATTATATTTTAGTTTTTTGAAAAAATAATAAATTTAAGATCTTAACATATCAAAAAAAAAAAAAAACATCACGAATTTCATTGCAGTAGAATTACAGTATGGTTAATAATAAATTCAATTTATTGAAAATCAAAATAAAAATATAAATTCTTAGAATACCTTCTAAATTTCAATTTTCATTAATTTTAACTTAGATTGTTGCTACAACTATTTAAAGAGTTGGGGGGACTATTTTGATAATTTTTTAGAGTGTAAATAGACGGAGGGGGACCTTTTTTACTCTTTTCTCATTTTTGTACTATGGCATATATGTTATTGATATATCAATGTTTAGAAGTGGGGAATTGGGTATTGAGGCATTTTTCATTCTTGAGGCGAGACGTAAGCCTTGAGGCAGTATGAGGCGTAAGCCTCACAATTTGAAAATTGCTTAGTCAAAATAAATGGATAAAAAAATATCTTCATAAGCTATAAATATATGAAAAAAATATATTCGCATCATAACATGATAAAAAATGATAAATTGCACAAAATATATAAGTAATACATAAAATAAGTTTAGCTTAAAGGACTTTTCACTCCTATTATCTAACATAATATCATCCATAGTTGTAAATAAGATAAAAAGTAATCAAAATTCTTCATTTATGGAGTCTTCATTGGAATCATAATCATAATGTGTAGCTTTTTCCTCTGCTTCTTTATAAGTTGAGTTTATGTTCTCCCATTCTTCTTCAACTTCAGTTATCTTTTCGTACCCTATTCAATTATAAAAGATTAATTGATGAAAAAGTTGAAAATTAATTTTTAAGAAAATGTCATACTTCAATTTTTAAAATACATTTTCTTTTTATCTGTTATTGTTTAGTGTTGGATGTGCTACTTTTGTGCTTCACACCCTAAGATAAATTAAAGTTCAGATCTTTTTGTTGTAACTCAATTGTTGTGACCACTTTATCCTCATCTATAAATCACTCATCATCTGATGACATATCTTCACATAAAGGAGGATTCTCATTATCCTTCAAATATTTTTTTTCGTACTTCTATTTTTCAGTTTCTTGTTGCGCATGATATACACCAAAGAATTCATCCTTAAGGTTGCTATATAGTTTCTCCTTTTTTTATGACTTTGATTATATGCTCTCCAATTATGCTCATAACTGGAGGATGAGCATAGAGGTCAAAGTACTTTAATATCAAACCGTTGTAGTTCTTGTGTACCATAACCAAACTGAATCCACCATTCAACTATATTTGATTATTTTTTTTTAATTAAGAATAAAAAATAGTTGTTAGATACTCAATACTTGTTTTAATGAACATATGAAATATTAAAACTTTTACTCGGAGAGCATTTTGTGATAGTATCTTTAGCTTAGTGTAGCCCAAAGAAACCTTTCTTATTTCTAAGCGGAACAAGCTACATAGCATCAGCTGCTCTCTTGTTTGAGTCCGTAATCAATCTATCCATACAATGATATAGATTTAACTTGATCTCAGGATTTGTGGATTTGTTCTCAGTATATTGAAATTGAAGGTTGAGGAAATATCCAGTTACATGCAAGACGTTGGAGTTGAAGCTCTCATTTTTCATCAATAATATCTCAAGTCTCTTTATAAGTGCCTTCTCCTCCTCCTAGGTTATGTGCTTTAACTTGGCTTCATCCATTGTATTATAAATAAAACCAATAGGTGTCTTCTTCTCTGCATCCACCATTCTTAAGATTTGTACTAATTACCGAGTGGTTTTTAATACTTATGTGATACTAGACCAAAACCTTTCATTTAAAATAAGTTTTTTGATTTCTTTTCTCTCAAATTTTTTATCTCGCATACAACTAAGCCAATTAGTGGAAGTGAACATTGGTTTCAATGGTTTTTTAACTTTCAATATACTTTGTAGAGTCAAAAAGGTTGTAGCAAAGCTAGTTGCAGCAGGGCATATTCTTTTTTAGAGATCTTTTTTCATTAAAGATTATACCAAAGATTGATTGTAAACGAATTTACATATCTTCTTGGCTTTCGTCAGAACAGTTTTTGTTGCGACAAATCTCTATTCTTCTTTAATACCAAGTCAATTCAATTTGCAACACAAGGTGTTCAATATAAATGCTTATAAGCACTTGGCATTATCTGTCACAATCTGAACTACCAAATACTTTCTAATTTAATCCATCACCACATCAAGTAGTCCTAAAATGTACTTTGCATCCATCCGATCAGAAGCTTTTACAGATTTCAAAAAATTAGTGCCATATGAATTATTGATTAGAAGATTAATCAAACTTCTATTCTTTATGTCTGAACACCTATCAGACATGATTGTAGCTCGAGTATGACTCCAAGTCCTTTTAATATCTTCTATGCTCTTCTTTGCATTACTCAATTCCTCTTTTAATACTTATATTCTCAAGTCATACATAGATGGGGGTTTCAAGCTTCAACCATATGCACCAATATAACAGGTCATGTTAAAGCAAGATGTTTCCATGTTGAATGTAATAGCATTCTCATAAAAAAAATCTCCCAATATCCATATAGACACATTTGCATGCCTCTTTAACATGCTCTGGAGACATCTTCTGAGCTTCAGTTGTCCCCTCTCCACAATTCCTATCATCCTTGATATTCAACATATATTGATCCAAGGGCCCTCTAACACCTTTTCTAAACATTAGTTATAGAGATGATGAGGAATCCTTGGCATTGTGCTCACTCTCATAGCAAGAGCCGACATCAATTCTATTATCAAATTGTTGTTGTGCAATATGCTTAGACATTGTTGACTTTTTCATATAAGACATGTTTGCGTGCCTCTCTAACATGCTCTTGAGACATCTTCTGAGCAGCAATTGTACCCTCTCCATGGCTTTTATCATCATCCACATTCAACATAAATTGATCTGAGGGATCTTTAGCACCTTTACTAGATCAGTTGTGGAGATGATGATGAATCATTGGCACTGCACTCATTCTCATAGTAAGAGCCGGCATCAATTCTATTATTAAATTGTTGTTGTGCAAGATGCACAGACATCGTTGACTTTTTCATATAAGATTGAACCTCCTCTTTGACTACTTCTGGCATTTTAGCGCACAATGCCGTATTTTTATGTGAGCATGAGAGTCGCTTCTTCTTCCTTGTAATACCTCTTTTAACTAGCTTGTTGCAATAATTGCATTTCAAGTAAATATTCTTATCATTGCCTCCTACATCAACTTGCTCATCATGCGTCTACACTGGATGTTTTCGATTGCCCTATATGGATTTCTCATTGCCACTAATCATTTCTCACAAAATTTGAAAACCATGTAATGAAAGTTTGGTTTTAAAATTCAAGCAATTTAAAAATTTAAAGCTAATGCAAATGTTAAAATTCAACCCTAAAATGTAAGAAATCAATCTGATAGAAAATGCCTTATAGGGAATTAGACATTCAAACTCATGACTAAAAATGCCACCCAATTCTTATATATCTACATATTCAACACTTTATAATAACTTTCTGGAGGTTATACAACTTTTATCAGACAAAAAATCCCATATCTATACCAAATTCCATATAGGGAGATTTACATACAATCATACATACCACTCAATAGTCAATTCCAATGTATGACACCTAAATTTTGATCAAACATTTTAGATAAGGACATTTGCAAACAAGATAACACACAATTTTAATGTATTTACATATCTCACTCCTAAACTCATTTTTTATATTTATACCACCTAGATATTTCATTTCACATCAAAATTACTACAATTTATAACTTTTAAAATGCAAATTACATCTTTTCATGCATTGGTAAGGTGTTATGTATGCAAAAATTGAAGTTTAGATTTTAGTAGTAAAAAGATAAGAATTCAATGGTATGTAAAACAAGTAAATAATTAAACCCTAGATGAAATATAGTTATTAAGTAGTATTTATGTAAATCTTCCAAAAGCTCAATTATTTAAGGGAAGCTTAGTAATTGGGGCTGTGGAGTGTGGGAGCACGATACCAAATAAAACCAAATAGAGACGAAAGTGTGCGAGTGTTGATCTCATTTTTAGTGAGCTCTTTCCTTCTCTCTCCTTAGAGTCTAGGGTCTAGCCTTAAGTTCTCTTGTTCAGATTTATTTTACTTGGGTTACAAGTTTCCTATAAGGGCAAGCCTCTATAATTAAATAAATCCGAATGTGAGTTTTAAAACCTTGTAGATGGCCATGGTTACTAAAACTGAATATTCTAACCATCATATCACATCCAAATTGGCAGAAACCCCTTGGCAATGTTGGACTCGTTCCGTGGACTAAACTATAAACTAGTCAATGTTTATTTTGCAAATCTAATAACTAAATACTGCAAGTAGTATGCCACTATAGGAATAACATTTTAGCCAGTTAAATCAAATCATTACTTACTGGTATTATTTGGTTACTATTTTCTTTTTTCAGCTCATGGAGAGACGGGGATATGGAGAAGAGTACATTAATCGTTATAAGATGATGACCAGGTTATTTTTAAAGTTTTATGTTCATCCTATCGTGGAACTTGGATTATCTTCATGTTTCAATATCATATTTTATCTGACATCCTCTTTCTGCACTCATGTCTGCGATTTGTATGAATCACATAATGCCTTACTGAAATGATAGAAGTTTTCAGTTTGGAGTTTATATATCTTGTTCTTCAATTTTTTGTGTATAAAGTATTACAGGATAACTCGTTAGTAGTATAATGCTGATAGTTTATAAATATTCGTGTTTCTTAATCAGGTAAGCTAGGAATTTATCAGTGTTGTATCATACCTATTTCAATCTTTCCTTTTATTTTTTTTAATTATAATTGGAGTCCTTGACATTGCTACCTTGTTCCTTTGCATTCGTTTGAAGTTTACACATTACCGGCCTTAACATTTTATTAGCACTAGTCTCACACAACCTTGCATTGCATGGAAGAATGATGAAACCAAAATGTAAATTATGATTAATTAAGTTTAATTGAACTATACTAGAAATTAAATTTTAATTTGTGGGGAGATAATGTAACCATCCATATTTTATTAAATTTGACTCTTAAAAAAATCAATTGAATTAGTAATTTATCAAATGTAATTGGTTAGTGGAATCATATGATATAATTAGATTGGATGCTATATTATAGGTACTAAAATGCCCTTTGTATGCTTTGTTTGTCTGTTCTTTTTCTTTAGCATATTTATAGCTTGTGCTGATCCCCATGTTGTTACTAATAATGGAGGATCTTTAAAGATGTTTTTTTTGGGAAATTTACGCACATACAACACAATTCCTATGTATTTACATATCTAACTCCCAAAATTTAATATTTACACTTATAACACCTTGGCATCATCCACCTATGCCTGAAAAGTGCATTTCAATTTTAAAAGGATACTAATGATAATTTTTTTTGCGATGTTAAATATTAGAGTGGCATGCATGTAAATGTGAATGTTTAGGTGTTATATATATAAATACATAAGAATTGTGTGCTATATATATATATATATATATATATATATATGTATATATATATATATATATATATAT
>NEWO01000045.1:1280061-1301525 GCA_003013225.1 Phalaenopsis aphrodite
TGTTGGGGATTTAAATTATCACTTGGAATTACCTTACAATCTTTACAATCACGACGATCTCTTCTTCTCATAAGAAAATAATCAATTTGTGTTTTATTAGATCCACTCTTATAAGTAATAAGATGTTCATCCCTTTTCTTAAATAAAGTATTAGTAATAACAAAATCATACGCTAAAGCAAAATCTAAAATAGCTCTACCTTCTTCATTAGTTACTCCAAAACCGTAGCCACCATGAATACCTTCTTCATTAGTTACTCCAAATGGAAAACAGAAGGAATGAATATAGAAGAAAAGTAAATTGAGAATAGGGATTGAAAAATAGAGCTCTTCTATGTGCATATCTATATGTATAGTGTCAAGAATTAGAAAGGTTTTTTATGCTGATAACATAATTAAGCTTTATAATGGGAAGTGCGATTAAATGACTACATGAATTTGTTTATGTCTTTGTTCATGAACAAAACCTTGTAGAAATTTTCTACTACAATCTTCTTTTTGTTGCTAAAATATATTTATGGAAATGTCTCTGAAAATGACTTGCAAAAAACTCCACATTTTTTCAACAAAAATTTGAAGTGTTGTTCTTTCTTCTAATATTTATTTTGAGATACAAGTATTCGATAAAGTCTTTGGTTATTATATGTATTAGGGATTATGGTATCATAATATTTTTTTAGTTTTTCATTAACTATTTAGAGTTGACTTTCTAAATCCTCATTTTTCATTTGCATTTGCTAGAACATTATCTATTTCATTAATATTGGGAAATTTCAACCTTCCAGCATTTTTCTTAGTATTTAGTGAAACTTTTACCATTAAAGATAGGTGAATATATAGAAAGAGATGGGTAGGGCTGCAAACAGAGTCAAGCCGAGCGGGTGGTTGTTCAAGCTGGAGTATGATTACGAAAACCTTGCTCAAGCTCAATTTGAGCTTTTTTTGTGCGGTCAATTTTGGTCCTTTTAAAATCTTGTTTTTTCGAGCTTGGTTAGAGCTCAGATCAAGCTTTTTTATTTTATGATTTTTGAGCTTTAAAAGAAGATCTTATTTGGGTAAAAACAATGAGTTTTAAACATGCAGTTCATTTGGAAAAATAAACTTGCTTTGTTGAGCTAAACTTTTTAACCTTAAAAATTGAGATTTTAAATTAATAAGTTTTTACATCCATGGGGATTAATTTTATGAAATTTTTTAGTAACATATTAAATCTTCTTTAAAGCTTGTTCACACGGTGATTTTGACACACTTGCAAGATCCTAAATGGCCCTTGGTTATAGGTTATGCTGCTCTAGCAATTGGGTTTGGTGATAGAGCCTTGTCATTTAAACTTCATAAGCAACGGACTAGAAAGCATTTGTAGTGGGGCTATCATGTTATGCTTCTACTTATTCATTTAATTCTAAAAATAGATCCACAAAACCATTTAATGACTTGAACTTCTATTGACCATTTTGAGAGTAGTTTGTGCCAAAAATATCTTTCTAGCCTTACCCAACATCTTTTAATATTCCTAAAATATTTCCTAAGCATTTTAATAAATACTCAAGAATTTCTATTGGAAGAAACATCTAATGCCTATTTTTGAAATTATTTAATATGCATATATTTTTATTTATGTTGCACATATACTTTTACACGCATCAATGGTTAATTACTTAATTAAATCTCAATTTTGTGTATTATATTGAGTCTTAGTTGAGCTGTATATCGAGCTTTGTAATGAACTTATTTATGAGCTTTAAGCGATACTATTCATGATCATAAATGAATTGGGCAAAAATCTATTCAAACTTATGCATTTAATAACTAAAGCATCACGCAAGTGTTTAAGCTTGTTCTTTTAGTTAATTAAATGATAATGAACCTGCTTTAATCAAGTTCATCTGCGAGTAGCTCTTCAAACATTTGGTTCATTTGCTGCCCTTGAGTTGGGCTCTGTTTATATCATTTGGGCAGCCGATTTCATCCTTCCATAAATTTTCTTTGCCTTTCCAAGTTACTTTTATGATAACTTTTCGATATCAGAACTCCCTGCCATGAACCTCGGCGATCTTTGATGTTCTTGAAAGTGATCATGTTGATGCCTTGTTTATGCGAACTCTAATCTGTTATGGGTTTCAATGTTGCTTTCCATTTTCTATGATTGCCAACTTGAATTTCTGACAAGTTCCTTGTGAATATTAAGAAGAAACTTCACTCTGCCACCAAGATATTTAAGATTTGCTACTTCACCGATCAGAAGCTGAATTTTCTTATAAAAAAAGAGGATCTCCTTCGGTTGGAAGTCTTAACTTTAGCTGAATAGCATTATAGAATAATACTCCAGGCCTAATCATTGCATGCAAAGTTGGCTGACAAATTATTATGGCTGCATATTTTTTTCTATATGAGAACTATTAAAACCTCTCCACTGTAATTCTACTTTCTTCCTTAGTTTATTTTTAATGTTTTATTATTCAGATTACAACTTTAATTTTTACAGGGGATTCATTTGGATCCAAGCATCTATCTAATAGATGAAGAGAAAAGAGAAATCTCTACTGTTCATAACGAGAACGAAGTACATGGAAATGCCAATGGTGATTTTCCTGCTGAAGAAAAGGTGAAACATGTTTCCACCAGTGAACTCAACTCAACAAGCATAGATAAGGAAAATAGGGATTGCTCTTATGAAAGGGAAGGCATTGAGATCAACAATTCTATTCCCCAGATTTTGGATAATAAAAAATGTCCAGAGAATCTGAGACATAAAGAGTCAAATAATGGAGAAAAAGGTTTTTCTTTTCTATCATACTCCTCAATCTTGTTTTACTTTATTTTATTTTTGCAGTATATGTTCCAACAAATTGTGGTTTTCTATTGATTTTTCTGACATACTTTCTGTGATTACTACAGATGAAGGTCCAAAAGATTCAGATATTAGAAACAATTATCCTGTGAATAAAGTGAAGCCTGCTGTTGATCCTATTATTGTGCCTATAGTGTTAAAAATGGCTGAATTTGATCACAAGGTATTTGTTTCATTTATTTCTTGGATTTTCATCATCGTTAGCAGTATCCCAACTATTTGGGGTCTATTTTATGAATCACTGTTTCTTATCATTCATATTCTTAGATGATTCTCAAATTTGAATAATTTTTCTCGCGCTATTATTTATTTCCTAATTCATTTAGTAGTTCCAAATAAATTCTGGCATTCACCTAGTTTATTTCATTGAATCGTTGTACAAATTTCTGTTGGAATATTGTCTATGTATACTGGATGCCCTTTGTGTGTTGTAACAATTTACAATCATTCAAGTCATTTCCTTTTTTATTTTTTTTGGGAAATTTAAATACCGACCATTCAAGTTTATGCATTCATATCTAACACCTAAACTTTCATACTTACATATATAGCATTTTAATACTTTAAACCTATGTATGAAAATGTGTATTTAACTTTTAAAAAGTGATAATAATGCTATTTTTGATGTGTTATTAAAGATTAGAGTGCTATGTGTGTAAATATGAATGTTTGTGCGATATATGTAAATACATAAGAATTGTGTACTATGTATGTAAATGCCCCCTTGTTTTGATAGAAAAATTGGGTACCCTTCTCATAGAGAAAAAAAGTAAAGGGATATGGCGATCAGATTATGAAGACAGTAGAAGATCATGTTAGTTGATTTTAGATGATTTGATTCCTCAATAAAGATTGCTGATGGTGGTGATTTCTAGATCATACCTTTAAGATTGAAGAAGACCTTACTCCGAATCTATACGAGTTGACAGGTGTAGGAGATCAAGCTTCCTTATTATAAGATCGGATAAGGATAAAATTTGCTCTATTTTGTTCTTAAATTTCTTGTTAAATTGGTTATTATTTGAATATTGGTTGTTTATATTCGGGAGTTTGTTTGAAATTTAGTCTCTTGGATTGCAAATTTAAGTTAGTGATGAGTTTTAATTTTAGTTATTTATGTTATAATTTTTCCTATTCATTTGCATGGCATAATGCAATGAAATTCATCATAAAGTATCCCGCAATTCTTCATTTTTTCTTTCTTCCAGCCGTGTTACACTGCTGACGCCACTGCTGCCTCTGCAGAAGCCATAATTCACTAGTATTCACCACCAAACCAACTGGCACTGTAGCCATTGCCGCCATTGTTGCCATTGCTGTGTAGCACCTATAAATATTACCTGCATGCTTTTTTAAGCAAAACAAGAAGTAAAAAATAACAAATCAATTTTTCTTTGTTAAAAGTTAGTCATGTTGAGGGTAGTTTCATTCTTGAGAGAGCAAAACAGAGAGCCGTTCTTGCTGTTTATAAGAAGAAAAAGAGAAATTTGAGTAGGGAAGTCTTCTACAACAAAAGAACTTAACATGAGGTATCTTTTATTTGCAGACAATTTAAAATGGTCTTTATGAAGGTGAAAAAGATTAAGGAGTAACCAAGCTATATACAATTACGAAAAGATGTACCTTCAACTACTCGATGACATCCAAAAGAAAAAAAATGCCTTCCAAAAGGGCAATGTGGGAGAAGCATTATGTTAATGATGAACTTAAAGAGTTACATTCTTACCATCTCATGCAAAAGTAGGACAAGAAGCGAATGCCTTTTCTATTTTTTTCGAAAGAGGAGGTATTACCATCAAAATAAAGCCAAGCCAATTATACTCCAAAGATATGACTTTGGGTTTTTAGGTAAGCAAATAGGAACACAGGGAGCTATAATCTAGGAGTCTTATAAAGATAAAATGTTTTCAAGCTCCATGGGCTTGGAGGCTCTCAAAGTTGTAGTTTCCAGATAAAATTTAAAACTTCTGTTAGAAACTTCTTAAAACCTTAGTTGCGAAAGACAAGTTGATATGTGGGAGGTTGGAATGCAAACCATACCTTTGTTGAAGTTTTGATTACGGAGGATTGAAATTCTTCTAACATAAGGACTCAAGATTAGAGTTTTTGAAGTGCTAAATGCAGAGTAAAACTTCAACCAAGGTATGGTTTGCTTAGATGTAGCGTAAAAAGTTGTGAAGGTATGGTTTTTTGGATGTAGAGTAAAACGTTGTGTGTTTTGAAAATTGGATGTAGAGTAAAATGTAGATTAAAACTTCAACCAAAAAACCCTTAAATGTAGAGTAAAATTGAATGTTGTGAATTTTGATTGCATTTACTAATGGTTGTTTGGTTGCCTGCAAAGTAAATGTGGGGAAGCTATTTTTTTGTTGTTGTATTAGATAGATGCACAATAACGTAAAAATAGTGCATTTAAAATACTCTACATTTTTTTTGTGTTGGCTTTAATAATTTGTTGCCCTGGCCCCTCTCAAAATATACATGACAATACTTGTGGTTCCTGGTTAAATTTTTAGAACACAGATAAAATTGTAGATATGACACTATCTAGAGATTTCACCATCGGGAGGATTTTTTTATTTGTGGTTTAATGGGCACAAGCTCCTATGGTTAATTACCTCTCTTCATAATGAGAGAGCACTTTTGATTAAGATTTTCCATTAAGACATTGATTAATCAACTTATAGTAACAACAATTTAGAATTTGAATTTACAAACTTGATTGAAATTAAGAATTTATCACTTTGAGCTTAAAAGTATTATGTTGGGGAAATGATGGCACACCAGATTAAGTTCCTATGGTTCCATTATCTCGGGTTGTCATGAACCTCAATTTACTTAATCAGAGGAGGTATTCAACCCAACATGACCGAAGGATCTTGTTAGCATCTATGGGTTACTTTGTCTAATGAGACCTTATAAACCTAAGGTGAAGTTTGTCTGAGGAGACTAATTAAGTCGAACTTAGCTAATAGATGGTTTTGTGCCCATCAAATATACCTTATGATCCACGTTTCAAAGAGCATAGAGCCATTGAGGGACATAAGGGCTCTAACCTTGAGGTTATTTTTAGAGGGATTGGCCGAACTTGAATCCTTGTTCTATCTCAATGAGATTGTTATCTAGATTTATCAAGCTTCGTTAAGATTGAATTAGGATAAAATTGTTATATTTTTTCTTATAAATTTGGCATTATTTAGGTTGCTTATGTTATGGGTTTTTGTGGGAATTGTTTTCATTGGATTGTAGAGCCAAGTTATGGTGTATGAGGTCCAACTTCAAACTATTTCCTATCATAATTTTGCCTAGAAATAGGTGTTGCAATATTGGCCTTCACATAGTCTAACTCAATTCATAAGAGCCTAAGTGGCCATAGGCGACACCAAAAGCTAATCCAAGCTAAAATATATATGAATCGACTCGATTCCAACTCTTTCTAAGCCCTTGATATTTTTTTTTGAATATCTTCTAATTTTCATAGTTGAACTATTTTCTCTTACGTTAGTATAGGATTAAATTTAAAGTTTGTTGGTTTTGATATGATTATATTTACATTAAAGTTTGTCCTTGTCTTTACAATACTATTTCTTATAGATATAATCCATGCTCTTTGTAATTGTATTGTTGATTTAGGTGTTCCTTGGATCTAAGAAGTGTATGTGGATCACTCCAAAGTGTGTTTGGACCTTCCTTTTTTCTCTTTTCAGCAGGCTTCGAATCTCACTAATCAATTCATTATGAATTTCTTTTGAAGTTTCTCTCATTTTCTTTTCCCGTCTCCATCTTTTCCCGGCATTGACTATGAGTAGCCTCTAGAAACCTCTCAACTATTGGTCTTTTTGTTTTTCAGAGAACATAGGCTTCTTTCTTCTGCATTTGTTGCTTCCTGTAGATCCTAGAATTCAAGCAGCAGCCAATTTTTTAAGCCCTTGTGAGACTTTTCTTAAAAAACACAACAATTCTACTACATTTTGTTTAAGCAGAAGTTGAGAAGGGAAGTTGCAATATAGCTATGAGGAGACCAAAACAGAGCAGTTCTTGCCGTTTACAGAAGGAAGATAAAGAGTGAAATCGAAGGGAAGTTATTTACTGGGGACGAGTTATGCAATTTTCAATGAACTTCTGATTCTTTGCAGGGGATTTATGTCAAGCTATGACATAATTCAAGTTTTCAATCTGTACTTGGGTATGGAATGTGAAATAGACTCTTAAGATTATTGGTTTGGGTGGAGGATATAAATTGGATTTAGTTTTTATTTATTTGTCTTTTAACTGAGTTCCTCTTGCCATACAACCTTGTAAGCATCACATTTCTACCGCAATGTTCTAGTTTGTTAGCAACTTATATGTCATTCGACCATAGAGCCTATAAAGCATAATCGACAAATTTCAATTTTACAGAATGCAATGACCCTTTAATGGCACAGTTTTAGCTAGATACTTTTCAATTTTACCTAACCATATAATTGGTTGATGTGTTTAAACCTATCACATTTTGATATGATCTGTCATTCAGATATATTGATTAATTTACATTGATTTTCATCCAAGTGGGGGGAAAAATTCCCCATATTTTTATGCTTATAAAGTTTTGGTCAAATGTTTTGGAAAATATTTTTCTTAAATGTAGAATGGAACTTGCTAAAAGATTATAGTGGGATGAAATCATATTGATTATAACCAAGTAACGACACATTTGGATGATTTATCATAATTTTATTTGATATTTTGTTGAGATTTGGAATAGAGTAGTTTAATTTTATTGATGGAATGAGGGTTATTTAAACGCAATTACAATAGACACTACAAAGGAAATAAATAACACATAATAAACCAAATAGGAAATAAATAAAATAGAATAAAGTAAAAAGGAAATACATAATAAGGGAATAAAAGCTAATAAGAAAAATAAAAAATAATTACGGCTAGAGATTTGATTGTCCTTATAAATCTAATACTCTCCATCAAGTTGAAGAATAGACGTTAATCATGTTCAACTTGGATTTGAAGTCATTGAACAATGGGGGGGGAAGATTCTTGGTGAGGATATTCGCTAGTTGACTACTGGATGATGCAAGATGAATACAAATTTTCTCGTACTCAATCTGTTCTTTAATGAAGTGTCTGTCAATCTCCATATGTTTGTTACGATCACGCTGAACTGGATTGTGAGCAATGATGGCGGGGCAGATGTTGGCATACGAAGTTCACGTAGCATGATGCGTAACCAGAGCTCTTCATCCTCGAGGACATGGATCTGATAGTTCTTCAAGGCAGTAGCAAATGCTTTGTAGGTCGGTGATAAAGTGCAGAAAAAGACTTATTTTTTCATAGAATAGAGGGAGCATGTCTGCTTGCATAACTCATTCGGAGAACTCAACTCATTCGGGACGTACTGAGGATGTTGCCTGTATTGGAGTCAAGGTCCTGTAAGGAGGCAGCAGGTTCACTGTAGGAGCAGTGTAACGAGTGCGCCTAGCATAAACATGAATAGTGGGAGGAGGAGATGGTGCACTCACCGGATCCTGAACTCCTCGGTTGGTGCACTCACCGGAACAGTGGACTCTTTAGTGGCAGGAACACTGGAGGGAATATCTATAGGAGTATGATGAGGGATAGTGTCTCAGAAAAGCTCTCTCTTACTTGTGGTTTAGCTAGGAAAATAGGGAACACTTTAAAGAATGAGACGTCAACATTCACATAGATTTTTTTAGTGGTAGGATCAAAGTACTAATCCCCCTTTTGAGTGACGGAGTACGCAAAGAAGATATATTTTATGGATATGAGATCAAGTTTACTCCGATTGGTGCCCGTGTTCCAAAAAAAGACAATGCACCCAAAAATTTTGGGGTCTAATGTGGAGAAGACCTGATTGGCAGGGAAGCATATGGCATTGGGACGGCTAAAGAGGTTCAAAAAGAGGAGACTATATAGGTGGAAATAATGATGACATCATTCCAAAAACGTTTTGGGACATTGGAATGAAACATAATGGAGCGAGCAACGTCGAGGATGAGACGGTTTTTCGTCTCGACTACCCCATTTTGTTGAGGAGTATCCGTACACGAGCTTTGCTGGAGGATGCCCTTGCTCTCCAAGAATTCACCCAAAATAGAGTTGAAAAACTCATAACTATTATCTATTCGAAGGACCTGAATAAGAGTTTTCAATTGAGGGAATAAAAGCTAATAGAAAAGAAATAATTATTAGTAATGGCTAGGGATTTGATTGCCGTTATAAATCTAATACATCTTAATTTTGAGTTGTATGGTAAATGTTATAGTGTTTTGTTGCACGTGCATCCTCCATGACTTCACTCTTTGGATAGAGCAATTGTTGGTAGCTTCTTTATTTTCTCGAAAATAATGTGAAATTTTTTCTTTTGAAAAAAAAAGACTTGATGTTGGATGACTAAGTATTAGGATTTGAAATGCGATAAAATTGCTATAAAAAAAGGAATAATATCTAAGGCAATGATTAAAATTAAGTTCAAATTCTAGTTTTGTTCTATTTATCATTTTTTTTCTCTATTTTCAAGCTCCCTCTGAGTAAAGGTTAACCCGATTAATCTAGTCTTTTGTTTTCAACAATTTTTGGTATAAATTGGTTTATTATTGAGCAACTCTATGCAATATCATGAATGAATAGATGTGAAGACTTTGGTCATATTGTTATTATAATTGATTTTAGTTTTGATGGACATGTTGCTACCAACGTACCTTTTTTTCCTGCATGGTTGTCAGAATGTTGATTTAGAAACTTACAAATTAAATTGGTTAATTAGATCATAATTTTATCCTCATATAAATTTTCACTCTTTTAGATACTGGACTTGTTGATTTGCCTTTTGAACTTGGGTACTTTCTTAAGCTTGCATTGAACTTTCAAAAGCTAAATAAATAAATAAAACTCTTGAAAATAAAATAATGGAAAAAACTGTCGAGATTTTTTATTGTTTATGTTTTTTATAAGAGAGGAGATACATATACATCCTTAAGAGGTATTATAAAATAGGAATAAACAAATAAATAAGGTGGGAGGAATAAGAAGGGATCCATGATCATATAGGGTAGCATATAGATTGCACTCGGAGAAATTAATTCAATAATACAAGGCTTTGATCTGCGTGCCTTAAGCTCTTTGCTATGATTGGAGTGTCACCGGACCACGGAAGAGAGAGAGGGAGAGGGAGAGGGAGAGAGAGAAATTCAACACAAACTTTTACTTTGCTCCTCATCTTCTTTGTAAACTCTTTATCCAACCATTGTGCCATTACAAGTTCCGCTGTTCAGGGTAATGTCTCTCTAACTCGTTCAAATTCATCCTTTATCTTATCTCCATTTTTCAATGAAGAATGGTTATTAACTGTCTAGTAATTCTTTATGGTTGTGTAATTTAATATCATAATGTTAAAATGCATATGCTATAAAACTTGTTGGGATGGAATGAGAAATGATTGTATCAGAAGGGTGATTGAATTAACACACATTGAAGATAGCGTAGGCGAAGATCTAGAATTAAGTGATTCGAGCATGTCTCAGAAGGGTAAGATGCACCACTAAGACCAATATAGACAATTGAAATAATCAATATGGAAGGATTGAATAATAAATTTGATATAACAGTGACAACATTGGCAGAAGTTGTGCACAGTATAGAGTGAACTTTTCATGTAATGCTAAAAAAATGATTTTTAAGAGTATTCATAAAGTTGACCCAAATTGTTGGAATAAAGCTAATGATTATGATTTTATTTGAATCATATTTATTCTCTTTACTTAATCTTACTAAAATTTTGGCTACCCATGAATGCAGGCATTATTGGAGGAGTGGATATCCACCCGAACATATGGGGAAAAATGTCCCGTTCAGGTATATATTGTACTATTATATTATCGTGCAAAGGTTTTTCATTTTAACCATAAAAAATAATAGATTTCTAGGAAATAAATTCAGAAATCAAAGAACAGCATTAGGTACTTCATTCACACATATTAGCTCTAGTATTGTGGAAATTTACACAAAACTGAATAAAGATTGAAGTCATGCCAAACTATATGAATTAAGTTACCTCCATCATCACTGGCATGTGCTATTAATTACAAAAAAAATAAATAAAGAATTGCCAACTAATTAAAAGAAAATAAAGAAATTGTGCAAAGAATATGCTTGTTGTAACACTTCTGAGGGATTTTGATTATTTAAGTGTTAGGGAGATAAATTTGGACAGTTGTTGGAAGATTGTAGTAAAGATCAATTTTGATAATGTTGATATTGGCTGCATGTAATTAGTAGGATTCTGTTAATTTATTCAGTGCACTTTAATAATTATTTTGACGAATTATGGCTTTTGATTTTTTTTTTTCTCTCTTACCATTTTGCAATTTATGGCTATCACTGTCTTTGAAGTTCTTTTGCAAACTTCTTGTTGGAGTTTCTCAGATCAATTGTATGGCTTAGTTTTGTTATGCAAACATTCAACTAAATAAAGTTTGCTTTGCCTCTATTTTGTGGATTTATGTGGACTTATTAATTTTATAACTGTCTTTTTATTCTCGTGTTTTATTGAGTGGCATAAGTAATGATGTGATGTTTGTTGTTCCGCAGGATCAAGATAAGTTGATTCACAATCTTAAGAACATTCAGAACTATCTTTGCTCCTTTGAATCACAGGTAAGTTGATTGTAGGGTTTTTTCAAAGCTTGTGAGCTTGTATTTGCACGTAGCAGTCTTGTTTTACTTGAACTTCATAGACATGTTAAATCTGTCATATGGTTGTAATTTTATCGGATTTGATTGCTTGTGACCTAAGCTGAGAATTAACGAGTATTTTTTTCGCAAAAAGCCAGAATTGGGTTGAATCACTCAAGCCCACGCATTGGTTGGGTTGGGTCAGGTTTGCATGGGCTGTATCCAAGTTTAGATGTGGGGAACAAGAAAATTGCTATTTGTTTCTATTATGAAGCTATTTTTTCAGTTAATTGAAAAAAAATAGTGCTGACCTGCTCCTCTTTACAATAGTAAGCTACTTTCATTTTTTATCAGAAAGTGTAATTTTTCATTGTGTTTTGAAGGAAATCTACCTCCACTGGAAAACCAGAATTTCAGAAGTTTGGTAGTGGGAATCTTGTTTTTGTGGTTTAACAAACGAAGTTATAAATTTGTGTCTTCATGCGACTTAAATTTGGAGGGTAGTTCAGTGAACCATCGGAACATGGGCTTGTTTCCGTTTGTCATGGATTGTAGAATCAAGTATTTGAGCTAGAACTTATATCATAGGAGTGCAGACCTAGGATTGACTATATTTCTTGCATTATTTTTTTATTATTAGGTTGATTTTAGGTGATCTGAAAGTACGGTGCATTATAGATGATATGGTTTTTTTAAGGGGCATTTGCAATTTTTATTTTTTTACATATCTAACACTCAAACTTATTCATATTTACATGCATACCACTCAAATCATTGACATCACATGAAAATTACTACCATTGCTACTTTTTAAAAGTGAAATACATCTTTTTAAGCATAAGTCTATGGCATCACGGAGTTATAAGTGTAAATATCAAACTTTGTGTGTTAAATACATAAGAATTGTGTGGTATGTATGTAAATTTCTCTCTTATTATTATTATTTTTCTTTTAAATCATGAATAACATATTTCACTGATGGTTTTGGTCAAAATAATTATATCTAGTATTCTTTTTTGTTCATTTATGCATGTTAAATCATAACTCATCCTGGTCTAGCCTCGTCTGAACTAGCCCTCTCCTGTTTCTTTCTAAGTTTCTCAAGTTATATGTTTATGGATGTTCCTCTATGGCGTTTAGTTCTGTTGAAGGCTCTTTATCTTGTTTTTGGTTCTATCAAAAGTACATTTACCATCAAATATCTTAGTTAAGTATATTTACCATCAAATATATTCACTATTGAGTGATGATCATCTTCACTATATTTTATTCGCTCATGATAAATCATAGTTGCAACAATCTGTATGTCACACATTATCTGCATGTGTGGAGTGGGATTGTTATTTGGAAAATCAAATTTTGATCGAAATATTTGAATCTTGAGTACAAGGCACTCAGATTCAATTAGATAGTTTAGACACTATTTGCTACTCTTTGCTGTTTTTAACTCTTCTATGAGATTAATGGGCCTCTAAGAAACATATATCATCTATTGACTGAGCGATGGGTTTCAGGATATCCAACCTAATCCATATTTACTATAACCTACAAGATTAAAAATGTATATTTGTGTGAAAAGAACAAATCAATATTTGATATCTCAATAAGATATTGAATTATTTGAAGAACCGCAGCCAAATGTTAGTGATGAGGATTGTGCATGGATTGACTTGTTGAACGGTGTAGGACCTTGGCCAAGTAATTGTCAAATAATTTAAGTTGCCTGTTATCTGTCTAAATACTGTGGGATTAGGAAGAAAATTGCCTGTCTTAGATATTTTTTGTTTATATTTAATGAAATATACATATGGGTTGCTTTTTTGAGGCTAAAAAAAAACTAATCAAATCCAGAAAAATACTAGAGGAACTGGTATAAGAATTCAAAATCAAGATGGGCACCAAGATTCTTAATATGAAATGTAGTATAAATGTCTTGTAACCTGCTAATTAGGGTTAAATCTATCTCAATGAGAATTATGTAATGAACATGAACTCAAAGAAAAAGGGGAGAAAAAAAGAGAGAAACCTTATTGTAATTGTTGTGAATTTGGAAAATGGCATTTAGTGTTATTAAGAGAGATGGAGAATGGGAGGCGAGCAATGGGGAGACTAAGGGGAGGGTACAGGGTGAAGAATATAATCAAGCAAGAAGCGAAGAGGGGCTCATGCGACTATAAATGAGAAAGCGAGTGAAAGGGGAAATCGAATGCTTGATAGCAAAGAACGTGAAAGGAAGAGGGGGAGGTGAAGGAAGAACATGAAAGGAAGAGGGGAAGGTGAAGGAAATAAGGTAAAATGATGTGGACATTAAGCCCATGCGTAACTAAGGTTGAAGAGCGAGTGCAGAGGATCGATTGAATGGATCCCTTTTGGAGCTTGAGCGAACAACGATGCGAGCTCAAACAAAATTGAGGTGATGACATGTGAAAGACCTAATAGAATTGTGTGACCAAACATCAAGCGCAGTGGAACTTGATTGCATGCAAAGCTGAGAGCTGCAACATAAGTAGGGTTGTAAACAAGCCGAATATGAGCGAGCAAAGATCTTTTTCATGTTCAACTCTTTTGTAGTAATGGTTATTTGAAATTGGCTCGAGTTCGAAATAATTTCAAAATTAGTATGTTTGTGTTTGGCTCGATATTGTCTGAAATTGCTCGAAATGACTGATCATTGGCTCAGAGATGCTTGCTTGTTTGTTTGCTCGAAATTAGGTCGAATTTTTTTTAGCACAAGTCATGAACTAGCTTGAAATAAGCATGAATCTGCTTGAGCTCAGCTCGTGAACTAGCTTGAAATAAGCTCAAAATTATTATAAAAACTATTGCATTCTTTAAATTTTTAAAATAAAATTTATAACAAGAAAATTTAGATCAAAACCATAACCAGTAAGAATAGAGAAAATCAATCACCTAAACAGTAAATAGAAAACATATAAAAATTCTCAAATCTATTTTCTTTGATCTCTCTATTCCACACAATGAAACACAGAACAATAATATTTTCTATCCCTAACACTCAGATAGATGGAGATAAAAAAGACAAGCAAAGGCAAAGAAACACATCTGAAAGACTTTAAGAAGATATCTCACTTCACTCGGTTGCGCGCTGATGTTGTTAAGGGCCAAGCAAAAAAATGAGAAACCACAGTGCTATTTGCCCAAACAGATGCAACGCGACAGGGCCAACACCTTAAAATGTTGAAATTCAGAATAATGCGGAATAAAACAAGATTTTTTTATTGATATGAGAGGGGCATAAATAACCCTTATATGAATCATAAAATAGTTAATATAATAAAAAATAATAATATTAAAGGAAAGATATATCACCTAATATCTCCATTTAATTAATTCATATTAATTATTTGGAGTTAAAGGAAATAACATAAAATAAGAAAGAAAATAACTCTAATCCAAAAAAATAAATATAAAATAGGAAAGAAAATAATTCCTAATCTAAGAAAATAATTTATTCTTCATAACTTTTTAGATGAATAAATAATTTCCTTTTATAACTACTTCTAACACTCCCCCTCAAGTTGAAACATAATTGAAAATAATGTTTAACTTTGATTTGAAAATATCAAACAATGGGCGAGGGAGATCTCATGAAGTAGAATTTGAAGCCTTCATCTCGTACTGCAGTTATCTTTGACTGTAGCTCCTGCAGTGTTTGTAGGTAGGTGGAAGACTCCTACAAGTAATGCTGCAAAAGAGTTTGCAGGAAAGTAGTCAATTGTGGTTGTCTTTGACTGCAGTTTCTGCAATGTCTGTAGGTAGACAGAAGGCTTATATAGGTAACGTTGGAGGGGAATTTGCAGGAAAATAGACACTAAGAAATTGACGACTTATAGTTGATTGTGTTTGTCTTTAACTACAATTTTATAGTGTCTGTAGGCAGGTTGAAGTCTCCTAAAGGTAATGTTGTTAGAGAGTTTGCAGAGAAGTAGACAATCTTTAGAAGAAACTACAGGGTATGATTTTATTCTATATGTAATAAGATTATAAAATAATAAAGATTAGATTTTAAGTTATAAAATTAAAGCAAATTTATTTTACAATTTTGATAAATAAAAGATATAAAATTTTGACATAAAAAACATTATTTTTATGAAATTTAAAACATTATAATTAAAAATAATTAAAATAAAAATAGAATGTAATTCCAAAGTCAAATTAATAGAAAACAATGTTAAACTTGTGCAAATTTTATGTTGAGATTGTAAGCAATGATTGATGATGCATTTAATAGAGATAAATTATATTTATATTTATATATATTTTAATTTTATTATTTTTTTCAGTAGAGAAAAATTAATTGAAACTCTTATATGGCAAGACATTGTTTGTAAATGATATCAAGCTATATTAGATGAAATTAATTATAAATTAAATTTAATTAAAGTACAAGGATAAAATAAAGAAAAATAATAGTATAATATTAATAATTTACAATCATTTAAGCTAATCGATAAATAATAGTAATAGTTTATAAATTTCATTAATGACAAAAATTAGTTAAACTTATCCACTTAGATGAAAAAGTGTTATTAAACAATAAAGTCAATCTAAAGATTAAATTGACATGAATATTTTATGTGTATGATTATAGTTGCTCAATTAAAAGACGTTGAGTAGGAAAGTCAAATGATTATCATTAACGATCAAGGTGAATACTCTTATTTTTAAATTATATCAGTATTTTTCTCTTTTAAACCAATCACATAGATGATTATTGATACTTGTTCAATTAAATTATAAGATTTTATTTTGTTTCATATATTCTTTACTAATTTTGATCATATTGATAAAAATCTTAATTTTATCAATTATTTATAAGATATATTTATTATATATTCTGAATAATATAAAAATGTGAATGATACAAATTATATATAATGCTTGCATATGCATGTTTCCTGAAGGAGTTCACTCTCTTATAGTATTAGCTGGGGATATTAAAGTACTGTTTGATATTAATGTACTTTAATTTATGCAATTTAGACGGTACTTCTATAATGTGTGTGTGTGTGTGTGTGTATTACGTCATAATGAATGTTTCGAATATACTCAAATGATCATATTTGAATGATAAACTATCAAATATTTTTGCATTGATTTATTGCCTTTGACTATCATGAATGCTTTTTTTTGTCATGTTAGTGTAGTTTAAAGATAAGCGTGTACACCTAGTTATTAATAACTCATGAAAATTTTAAGTAATATTTTACACCAATTTATTTTTTACTCATTTTTTTCATTATTTTATTGTGTTTTAGAGGCACGAGTATTCTCCGACTTGTTGATAATTCTCGAAAATCTTAACTAATATTTTCAGGTTCAAGATTTGAGATAGAAAATGAGCACTAGAAGAGAATGTTTATAAAAGACAATCAATTTAGAGAGATAATTTTATACGTAACTATATTACTTTAAAGTTGAGATAATGGCTGCTCTTTTGATTCATAGAATAATTGTTGTTCATTGTTTAGTATATGGATTGAAATTATTTTCAGCCCTATGCCCAGCTATGACACCTATTGAATGCCTTCTATAGAAATAGTGATGATTGATATTGGTTATATTTAAAAGAAAAATAGAGTAGTGGGTTGAAATTCATGAAGTCATGCATGAGAAACCCATTTCAATCCATATAATGAATGGTTTAGTTTGTAGAAGAAGAGGCAAAATCACTAGAGGTGAAGAGTCATAAATTTTCTTTGTTGAGATTACCATGAAAAAAAGTACTTTTAATTTTCATTTAATGAAGTTGTTGTCATTGTGAAGTGGGAATTGAGATAATCATTTTTAATGTATTGATTTTATAATAGGGAAAGTTTCTTGATATTTAATCCTATATTCCTGTTTGTTAGAACGCACAACCAAATGTGCCTTGTTGCAATCTAGTGTGCCATCATAACAAGTTTTGATCGAGTAAAACGGAGTGCATCCTATGGCTTTAAATTTGAAGGAGCCTGCTCCTAGATGATCTTTTAGAGTCTCTCATCCCCTAAATTAATATGGCTTTCACACTATATTGGCCTCAATCCCCATTCCTTTATGCTAATCAGAGGCCAGTAATTATACTTTGATTTATTTTCTTTCTTCAAAAGTTTGAAGTATTCCCTTTTATTTTAAAGAATTTCTTACTTAATGTTGAAACTTTGCTATCATCCAACATAAAAATACTTATTTTCGATTCTATAGGTGAGCATATGTTGCCTGAACTTTCTGCTATAAAATAAAGGAATAATTTTTCACAAGTCATGATTCTATAAACATAAATAAAATGGTCTCCTTTCTACCTTGTATTGACCGAAGACATATTTTGTTTTCTCATCTGCTTTTGGTCTCGGATGCAGGGCTTGACAGTAGTCAACATTTCTGCAACAACATTTCCTCAGACATTGGATCGTCTGCACAATTATCTTCTTGAGGTTAGAAAGAGTTTTGAATAAATAGGCCAAATATTTTCTTATTCTGTTTTCATTTAATTTTACTTGCTTGATTAATCTGTCTCTCTTCTCAAACATGTCTTTCTCTCTGGGTTTTGTGCATGCTCTTTCTCCCTCCCTCTCGCGGTATTATATAAAGCTCTTACTCGACACCTTTTGGTACAATAAAGGTCTATCGAAGGTTCGTGTAAGTGAATCTAAAGGTTACTTTCGAGCTACACCACACCCTTCCATATCTATATCTTCCACCCTCCGTCGTGCTATCCCGCGCGCGCTCAAACCCGAATCCAAACTATCATCTTAGGCTCTAGATTTCAATGGTTTTCGTACAACTCTGCTGTCTTTACAACTCTGCTGTCTTGATTGATTTCCTTCTCAAATCAACTCTAAATTGAATCAAATTTGGAGATCTTCCCCACATCATTATCCACCATTCTTCCGAACTTCATGGCCAATAAAGCATTTGCTTTCAATATTATGAGAATTTGTCTGTTTTCTATGCATCTTTTTGACTAATTTGTGCTAATAAAGTTCTTTGTCTCTGACTACAGTGCATTGAGCGTGGTGTTTCTGCTGCATCTTCCACTTCTCAAATCCAATCTGAAGAAACTAAATGCCCTCCTCCCAAGTAAAAAAACCTGTTTTTGTCTGTTGTTTCTTATAATCCATATTTTATAAGTGCTATGAGTTAGCAGCATTTTAGCATAAAAAAATTGAGTAAAATATATAAATAATGTAAAATGTAATGTAAATTTGTAAAGTTAATTAGCTTTTTGGTGCCTTATGATTGCATTTTTGTACTTCTATACCACAATTCTTATAAATTTACATTTCGAACTCGTAAAATTTCATATTTACATATATACCACTCAAATTTTTGATATCACATACTGGTTTGTCATGCAAATGTTTTTAATATCAATGTGTTGTCAATGTAAATATTAAATATTAGGTGTTAGATGTGTTAAATGCATAAGAATGTGTGAGATGCTTAAATTTCTTTAAAATAAAATAATTTAAAAATAATTACTTTGTATAATTGGTATTTTAAAATGTTCTTTATTTAATGCCTTTGTACTATTATTAGCTCATTATAATTGTTTTAAAAATATTTGTAAGCCTCTATTGGGGGGTGCAAAAGAGTTGAGCTTGAGCGAGCCCATTCGCGTCCGGTTTGTTAAAAGTATTGTTGTTCGTGTTCGGCTTATTAATATATTGATTGTGAAAATTTTATTCATAATCTGCTTGTTTGTTTGGTATTTGTTTAACGAGCCGATCACGAGCTATTCATGAATGAGCCGTTCTGATATTCTTAGTCAAGTAGTCATAAGATGTTAATTGAAGTGGTGGGATTTAAATATTATTATTTATATTAAATATTTATTTAAAGAGAATTTAATATATTTTTATTATATTTTTTAATTAAAAAATTTAATTGATTATAATTTTTCTAGCCTTTTAGTCAATTAAACTACTATATATATATATATATATATATGTATACTTATTTGAAGCCAAGTCAAATAAATCATAAAAGAATATTTTTTTGTTCGTGTTTGTCTTGTCGCTCAACGAATGAATTAAACACGATTTACTTAACTAGTCGAACACGAGTAGTTCACGAACAATGAGCCCTACATGTATAAAGGTATCTTGTAAATGGAGATCTCTTGTTAATCTTCAACTTTTTTTTTCTATCATTTTTCTGTCATTCTTCACCATTTCAATTAAGTTATGTCATATTTATTTGTTGTATATGTTAATCATTTATTATATTTTTAATCAGATATATGCCTCTTAGATATATCAAGAGAAATATATTGGTATTTAATTTAAAATTATATTAGACAAGTTATCCGAACAATCATTCAAGGTTGTCTGGAGCGCATGAGGAAGCAAAATCCAACCTATAACTATCCATGATCATTTTTGAGCTGTCTTAGACCACCGAAGATACCTCATGAAGTCTCTCAAAGATTATATGAACTCATAAACTATATGGAATCCCACGTCCTAAAAACTCCCAACAAAATCAAATACAAATATATATACATTGAGATATTGGATTACCAAACATAATTACACAATAGCTTAATTATATATTACAACGCACATTTTATTCATATATATATATATGTATATATATATATTGAAAATGAGTGCCCGTAGCCTATTATAGGAGCCCCAACTATCCCTCATGCGCCTAAGAATTCGAGTATCACACGCTATAATTTTTGGTCCAGTGGACAGCAAATATTGATTCTCTCAAAGAGTTGAAAGCCATGGTATGCTTACTCCTGATACGAAGAGCCCGTGTCACGGGATTCGAACCCCCGATCCGAGAGAGTTACATCAGAGGCTCATCAATAAGCCTGATCATTCGCATATATTTATAGATAGATACATAGATAGATAGGAAGATAGTTCAGGAATGGCGTCAGACATCAAGGAGCTTCTTCAAGTGAAGGGCAATCCTTCGTCAAATTTTCAACGTATTCCTTCCTAATTAACAAGTCCAGAAAGGATTAATTAATAACAAATTAAGAATTAATCAATTAGAGTTAAGAGTTTTGAAGTTAATCAATTTAATGTAACCTGACAGGGAGACCATCACTGGGCCTGTCATGGACTGTTAAATGGGGTCCACCGACGGAAAAAAGGCGAATCGCCTGCAACAATATTAAATTTTAACAGTAATTAAGCAGCATAATATGCATGTTCAAAATACTTAAATCATTCTTATAATATACAAAATACTATTGTTATTATTAAAAAAAAAGTTAAATATAACTTTCTATGCGTATGTAGGGTGGCATATATGTAAAATTTCAGGTTTGGGTGTTAGACCTTAAGGCAGCTTATAAGTGCGGACGACGTTATCAAAACGCCGTTATACCGTTTGGTTTGCGCTTTTCGCCAGCTTATCCGAAACTGAGTTTGAGTTTTACACTAAACACAGGCCGCGGGCTGAACTCCGCGGCCCGCCCCGCTTTTCCCCTGCGGGCCGCGTTTCAGGATAAACAGTTTAACGTGAAACACACAAGTTACCCCAAATGCACCCTAAATTTATCATGCAGTTTTTTTTTAAGCCATATATAGTTAACTTTTGGCTCCCACTTGTGTTTGAATGCCTCTTATTTTAAAAAAAAAACAAATCTTATTTCTATGTAACCACATGATTAGTTAATGTATATTTATATTAAAATAGGTATGCATATTTATATCAATGCTACAACATAAATGATCAAAATATAACAACAATTCTTCAAAATTACAAATCATTTATGTATAAATCAATTAATAATAATAATAACAATAACAATAAAAGATTTAGATATTAAATTAATAAAATTACATTTTGAAGTATTTATAATGAAATATATATATATATATATATATATATATATATATATATATATATATATATATATATATATATATATATATATATATATATATATATATATA
>NEWO01000045.1:1316782-1327360 GCA_003013225.1 Phalaenopsis aphrodite
CTTTTTTCTTTGGCCGGTTGACATTGGTCGGTTTCAATTTAACAGTATCGGTTTGGTCGGCTAAGCTTTGTCGGCATTGGTTGATTATCTAGGCTGAATTGTTTTCTCTCTGGGTTGGTCGTCCAGGCTGGGTAAGTCGTTTAGATTGGGTTGGTCATCCAAGCTGGGTCGTCAATGTTGGGTTGATTGGGACCTAGGCGACCAAACTAGAGTTGGTCAGACCAAACATAAGACTCGATTCTTCTCCATGTGCTGCTCCTCTTTTTTTTTTGTCATATGATCTACGCTCACCACACTTTTTAGAATGTTGAACCTAATTTTGTTCGTGAATCACACCTAAGGAATATAACATAAGTAAGGAGGGAGGAAGATAGAGAGAGAGAGTGAACACTAATTTGTTGTGATTAACCGTGTCTTATTCACAAAATGAATCTCCTAATTATAGAGGAAATGGACAAAATGATGATATTATAATATGTATGTCGTCTGACTATTTTTTGGTTTGGCTGACATGCTTTAGTCGGCTTCTGACCGGTAAGATCAGTTCGATCGGTTGAGCTTGTTCAATTCAGATTGGCCATCTGGTATGGCCTGACGATTGATAGTTATAAGTCATTGATGAGGAACTTCTAGGGCTTCCCTTTCGTAGGTACCGTTAAACCATATCTTCTTTTAGATTAGTTCCATTGGAGGGTTATCTATTGCATTGAGTCGTCTTTTCGATTCTAGCTAGCTCAGAGTTTCTTTCATCTTGTGTCTTGATAAATAGCTAGGAGTTGGGTTATTCAGTCGTTATGTCTGCCTCATCGCTCGTTCGGTTTTGGCTTTGTTGTCTTTACTCAGATAGTTTCGCTTGGCCGAATAAATAGGTCTCATGATTTTGTATTAGTGGGTCATCATTCGTCTTAGTCTTCCCTTTTAGATTGTTAGATCTCTCCAAGATCATTGCTAAAATATTTTTTATTTACAATATAATTTTATTATTTCAAGCTAAAACCAGCAAAACACGAGCTTAAAACATTTATTTATATTTGATTCGTGACTTAAACAAAAAGATTCCAACATAAATTACTTAATAAGCTAAAGACAGATAGTTCACTAAAAATATTGTCTTTTTTTTTACAGTAAGTGATACAATATTTTAATTGTCGCTTAAAAAAAGATTCCAACATAAATTACTTAAACAGTACACTAAAAACATTTAGTTAAGAGTAAGGGTCTGTTTGGGCAGCTGCAGATTATCCAGCTTATCCTGATAAACAGTTTATCCTGATAATTGTTGATGACCACCTAATTCGGATAAGCTGACTGACTGTTTAGTTAATATGATTGAATAACAACTGATTCTGGATAAATGACCAATCTGCCCATGATCTAGATAATTTTTTTTTTATGATTTACTAAATCTGGTTACTGGATTTACTAAATACAATTTGAATTAAACCCGACTTGCAACCAAACAACCCTAAACAATTACCTAGATTTAACTAGATTTATCACCTATAATTCCAAATAATTTTTTGGATTTAACCAACATAAAAATTTGATAAATCTACATTTAGAGAACTTATTAAATGCTACTTGCGGCAAAAAATCTCGCACCACATTCTAGCAAGCGTTAAAGAGCAAAATAAACCAGGACTAATTAGCAAATGACATTATTCTCAGCGTAAATCACAAATTAAGTACTATCTGAAATGAAAACCACATAGAAATCCAAATCCAAACCGAGCGATCCATCGAAAAGCTTACCTAAGACCTCCCTCAGAGAGGACTTCGTCGGCGCAGGCACAGACAAACCACTAGGGAGCTGAAGAGGGTTAAGATGAGGAAAAGGTGTAGGAAGCGGAGGAGAGTGAAGAAGATGGCGCAGAGCTCGTCGAACTGGCTCTCTTGCTGCTGGTTATCATTGTCCATTTCACGAGCAGGAGGACGCAAGTTATGCCTAGGGCACTGGCTGAAGAATCGCAAGTTTCCTCCTCCTCCTTTCGCAAGGGATATTATCGCGAACTGTAGATTGAAACGCGGGCCGCGGGATACGACCCGCGGTCCGCAAGTAATAGAAAATGTATAAGTGCTTACTTTGAAACTCACCTAAAATGCACTAATCAAACATCCAAACTATATTTTGAAAACGTGCAAGCTACAAATAAACTACCCCAAACGAACCCTAAAACTGACACAACATTTGATTTGTGACTCGAAAAAAATAAAAAAGATTCCAACATAAATGCTTAATGAGCTGAAGACAAAGTTCACTAAAATAGCAGATTTGGTGTACAAAATATCGAACATGACATTAAAATAGTACTAATTAACGGACACACCGTACAAGTCTTTGTTTTTTTTGCGAAAAGTTGTACTTACTTTTAAGACATTATATGTTTATATTTGTATAGTCAAAAGGCAAATGGTTTTATTATAAAAATTTACAGCTTTCAAGAAATAGAGTAAAATATAGGTGAGAATAAATAAATGTGTAGTTTCCTTCTGATATTGGTAGGCTTCTGATGATGCAAATCTTTTATAATCGTTATATATTAATAGATCTTTTTATCATAATAATTTTTTTTAAAAAATATTTTTATGTTTGTTTGTGTAATTTTCTAAATTTGTTGAATTCAGATTTGTCATGTGAGGCATGTCTAAGGATCAGAGCGTTGAAAATCGCGAGAGAGAGGTAGAGAGAGATAGAGAGATAGAGTAGAGAGAGAGAGAGTGAGAGAGGAAATGCATACAAACTTGTCCCATAGAGACGAATGAGGTATTCTCGAGCTTTGTGACACAATTTAAATATTGAATGTGGTGGTTACAAAAGGGAGCGGGAGAGTGCTCTCTACAGATGATAGGCCTAACTATAAAAGTCAAAAAACCCATAATACATACTATGATCCCCCTATATAAAGGAGATATAGGGACAAAGTGTAAAATTATATGTTAGTCTCTGCTTTAATAGAGACATTACATGTTATTATTATCTTTTGACCTGCTTGAACCTTTTTGTATTCACAACCATTTTCAGCATCTTTTCCTATTTGTAACCAAATTCGACACTTTTTCATATGGACACTGGTCGACCTTCACTCCACGAAGTCAGTCTATTTTGAGTGTGGTAGCTGGTTGGCCTTAGGGCAGCCGCTCAACTTAGTTGATTATCATTCCTTGGTGATCACTTGAGACCTATGGGCGTTGATACTTCTGAGATTGTTGGGGGTGTTAGATCTTTGTTCAGTCGTTGGTGTGAATGTCTGTTCCAGTTAGCCTGGGTCCCTTTAATCGGCTCACTATTGTTCAACTGGTGGTTTTCAGTCGATCGGTTTCATAAGAACTTACAATTTTTCATCAATGAGATCATGACTAGACATTTTCATCTAAACTATTAGATTATCTCGATATTGGTGCAAATGATTTTTTTCATTTTCAAAAGTCATTTAGCAATTAATGGTGATCACATTCTTGGTTAAGATATAGTGTAGATTTTAGATTTCGATAGAGTCTAAATTCTGTATCAGAAGAACCACAACTAAGGTTTAGGAGAATAAAACTTCTTTTAAATCTTAGTAATCTTTGAGGAAAATGATAAATTCAATTTTTAATTTACTAAGTGCATAGATATATCATCTTAGAAATTGGAGATCATGGCTTTAATTGCTTTCAACAAAGGTTTAAGACAACACATGTTCCTTATTGACATTAATATATTTTTATTGAAACTTTAGCACAAACCTCAGCATGTTAACTAGTGAACCTATTTATTAACTTTCAAAGAGTATTAAAACTAAATTTCAAGAAAAAAATTATTTTGAATAAAAAATATAGTTTTCTAGTTAGTGCATAGCTTCACTTTAACTTTTGTTCTTAATGAGATCTATCTTAGGTTCTAATTCTTGTATTACTTACAAGAAATGTGCACATAATTTGATAGTGCAAAGTGGGGTTAAGTTTTTTATGATGTTATCATAGCATCAAATGATGTGATCATAAATTTAAAGTTTAGCACTAGTTAGCAAACATTCTATGGTTGTGTGAGTATAGCTCTATTGTTATTGTGTAAAGTTATTGTTAGTCCCTAATGTATTCTATATATATTGCATAGTGTGCTTGTTACATTTTTTTGTTAATTACTATAATTATTTTAAAACTCTTATTAGTGCTGCAGCTTATTATTATTATTGTTATTATTATTATTATCATCATCATATAAAGAAAATTATTCAATATTTTCTCATATTTTTTAATACAAGACTACCATGAAATTGCGATGACAATAACTTTAAATTTGTAATATGTTTTTCTTAGCAATTTATTAGTTTGTTTAATAAATTTAAAGTTATTGTCATCACAATTTCATGGTAGTCTTGTATTAAAAAATATGAGAAAATATTGAATAATTTTCTTTATATGATAATAATAATAATAATTATTATTATTATTATTATTATTATTATTATTGGTATTATTATATTGAATATAAAAAAATATAAATATGAAAACATTTCAGGTATTATTATATAGATTGCATTTCAGGATGTACCTTTTTTTTTCTTCATTCATATATACTTTTTGCTGGATTTTATCTTTATTAGTTACTTTTTTTTTATTGTATTAATATTTTCTATTATCTATCACTACTTATTTATTGTTATTGGATCATTTATTTAATAGATTTTCATAAAAAAATTTTCTAAATTAATAAAATTAAAAATTTAAAAAAGGCAACAAAAATACATAATTTTTTGCAAGAAAGATAAATTTAGTGAATTAAAATGTGGCTTTATTTTAACTTCTTTGATGTGTACAAGTTCATTTTAAAATTTTGACTAAAGCAAATATTTTAAAACTATACCCAACTAGAATAAATATATGTAAAAAATATGTATAGTTTAATGAACCTTTTTTGGTGGCATTTCCCTTCTCCTACCTTCCTACCTTCTTTGTTCTAAGGCATTCTCCCATTGGTAATCTCTACCCTACACTACTGGAGTTAAAATTAGCTTATGGTTTGGAGATTTGTCATTTGTGGCTTGCTCCTTGTGATACATGGTTAGGTTTTTGCATTTTATGGTTTTTTTTGTTGTGGCCTGTGTGACATTGTTGTGAGTTCATGGCCCATGCGATATCTTGCGGTCTCTGATTTTTCTGTCATAGCTTGGTTGTGCTATCTTCCTCTATTTCTTTTTCGGCACAATTACATACAGAGCCGAGAAACATTGTTGTTTACTATGGTGGCTTGCTCATCCCCTCTATTTCTTTTTTGATGCAATTACTAGAGAGCATAAGAAACATTGTTGTTTAGAAATCAATTCCCATTGGTGATTTCTTAAACTATGAATTCAATGCATTTACTCGTGCAAGATCATCAGGCATGAATTTGATAAATGATGGTGCTTGATTTGTAATAGCAATGTTTTAGGAATTTATCATGACTTTTGATATTTGAGTGAGAATTTGAAAGATGGATGAAAGAGGGTGCTTGATTTGTAATAGCAAAGTTTAGGGTGCTCTGTATGTAATTGTCAATTCATTTTGTTGAGTCAATTGGAACAACCTCGCTGCTCTACTCCTTGGTTGGTCTTTTTGGTGGTCTGCCCTCTTTGTTGGAGGAAAGATATGCTATGTTGCTGGTGAAGTTTATAGTGGTGGTGTGGTTGATGATTTTTTCTTACCACGGTGTTGTGTGATGTTGGTAGTGGTGTTATGTCATGGTGGTGTGTGTTGATACTGGAGGTAGTGTTGTTGGTGATGTGTGTTGATGCTAAGGGTGGCGGTGTTAGTGGTGTTGTTGGTGTTTGTGGTACTACTAGTGTTATTGTTGATTGTGTGTGTAGATGTCAGATGGGGTTCTTTAGTCCCATGGTGATGGTGCTCGCGGTGGTGTCTGTAGATGATGTGGGTGGTTCCTCAATGTCATGACATAGGTGCTCTCGGTAGTGTGTGTAGATGTTGGGTGTGGTCTTGTTAGTGTCATGGTTGTGGATCCTTTGGTGGTGTGTTTAGATGCTGGAGGTGGTTTTTCAGTGTCATGGAGGTGGTGTGTGACATCAAGATTGTGTCATTTCATATTATATCTCTCAAGAACTGACAATTATAACCGTTGATTACTATGACATGACTGTCAATTTTTAACCTAAAAATTTGACGATATGGTTTGCCATTGAATTCTGCCGGTCGTTTTATAATTCACAAAGAACTAACGGAACACAACCGTCAGTGACTCCTCGCAAACTGTGGGAAATAATTTTTACTATAGAATTACAGCCTTTAGAGCCACCAAGCCGTCAGAAATTAGACTTCCCATACACCGTCGAAAATGAGCTCTATTTTTCGATGCACATAAAGTCATCGGTTATTCTGCTGATTACAATTGTTTTTCTCGTAGTGAACATAGACGTAGTGCAACACCGGTATTTGACACACGTATTATTGAAATTTATAACATAGATATGTGTTGGCCATAAAATTATAATATTCATACCATAAAAGTTAAAAAAAAAAAATATTTAAAACAATAAAGAGGAAATGATTAGTCATTAAATTCTAAATATGTTTTGGAGGTATGGATGAAATCATATTATTTTTTAAATTACTATTTATTTGATGATAAAAATAATTTCTCCAATCTAAATAATGCTTTAAAAATGGCCACACTTCATTCTTTTCCAATTTGTCTTGTATAGCCTCCTTTAATCTTCCAATATAGAAGGCCAAAAATTATTGGTTAGAAGACGTATAAAGGTAGAATTTCTCAAATTTAACATACAATGTTTGTTCATTATTGGAAGGCAAAAAAATGATTACATGAAAGTTGTTGTCATCCAACCCATTTTTTTGATCAATTTTCTTTCCTCTCCTTTACATGATTGTCTCAATTGTTGCCACCGAGCCCCTGCTCCACCTTTCAAACTACAAGCCACGTAACGCACTTGTCTTTTTGTATCAACATTTATATATTCAAAGAAGTCTTTCAGGGGCGGCTCCCAATTCAAATAATCTTCTATATTAAGTTGGTTATCAATCTTTACCTTACAATCGCTGTAAAAATGATCCTACACAGTCGAATGTGATTGGGAATTTCTTCGAGTGGCGCCGCTGTCCACCCATCATTCGAGACTCAACTATGACTCGTGCAAAATGTCCCAACTACGATCATCACCGTGTACCGAAGTTCTGCTGCTGTCTGCAGCCATAGTTGTCTCTGATATCAAATTGGTATAGAGCCTGATGGATCAAAAACAAAACCAAGAACAAATAACTATATCATGTAAAATAATATATTTTGGTGGTGAGCCTCCATTAATCTTCGACCACAATTTGTTGGTTAAATTCACGTAGATCATTACAAATACTAAGATAATAAAATTCCTCAGCGTAAGCACTTACAGAGCGATATTCTTGGCCACTTCTCTGAGCTTGCACATACACTATTTCTTCATAACCGGAAGTCAATAAATAATTACGTAGAAGTTACTTCATCTGAAGGGTTTTCTTCCCTCTCCCACGAGAATGAATCAATTGCTGCCACAAAGCCCTCGCTCAACCTTTCAATCGACATGCGACGTAACAACACATTTGTTTTTCTATATCAACATCCATGTATTCAAAGAAGGCCGCCAAAATAATGCTCAATTTGAAGATCGCTAAGGGAGTAAGACTCCCATCTATCACACTCTTTGGCATCAATATTTTATGGCACACCAAACTAATACAAAATACTTACAGTATTAAAAACTGATTTATGTCCAAAAAAATGTCTTTAATCATGCACTCTCAAATTAATTAAGATATAGTGGGCCAGCCTCAATAAATGGCTGAAATATGCTTTTCACGTTTTGGAGATAATAAATTAATTATTGTCATTGAGTTGGTGGGAGTCTGATTCTCAAGATGTCAGAGAGATTTGACTGTGGAAACAAAAATATGGGCCAATTACGTATACATGACTCCAAATCTTGATGTTTACAAATCAAACTCTTCTTTATTTTGTTAGGTATGACTCATATACTATATGAGGGACAGCTGCTAGAGCGGAACGGAGCGAGCGGAGCGGAGGGGGAGTTTGGTTATGTGTGTTGAGGGTGCGGGGGTAAGTACACATTGTACTCAAAGATTATATATATATATCCTGGAATTGAAAAAAAGTCGCCACTCTGTTCCCGAGGGCGTATGCATCTTTGCCGAACCTCGTTAAATCTTTGTGTTCTTCTTCTGAATTTACGTTTCTTTGCCCAAAATTCTTCAACACATTTAAATATTAAAACTCATGCTAAAATTTCTACTAAAATTTTATATTTTTAATTAAATTCTCAATGATTTAATTGTGACACTCATAAAAGAGAACTACAATATTTGACATGTAACTGCCTATATTTTGGATGCTCTGTATTTATACGGGCTAAAAATTAGAATTAAAACAATTACTTGCGGTGTCGCATCACAATCTTTTCTATTTATAAAAAACTGCATTTAATTGCTTTTCAAAAAGCTATAGCTGAATGCAACCACATTTTCAAAAAATAATTTTAATAAATAATTTGTTACACCCACCACATTGTTTTGAAACATCACAACCTCTTCTCCAAACAACTACTATTTTACAAAACAGACCCTAAGCCATTCAATAAAACCCACTTCCACATTCCCCCTTCTACATTTCCTTCTTACATTTCCCCTCCAAATTTTCTTCAATGAGAAGAATGAATTGTCCCCATTCACTTACAAATCTGCAGATCTCTGCTTATTCTGTAAATAGCCGTTACTTTCTCCCGTTTAGAAAACATCATAATGCTCAATATTTCTCATCATCTCCATTCCCCCGTCTTTACAACAAGTGTTATTCTGTTGCTTCGATCTCATCCACCCCCATCCGAAGAACAACAAACTATCAGCAGAGCCCATGGGATGACAGCCAAATACAGTCTCTGAACATTACTTCTTTCACTGTAACATACATATATATTTGCATTGTTTCTCTTATCTAATCTATATCTATACATTTTTTGGATCATATATGTATATATGTTTATGTACAGCGAGAAGTGCATGTAAAGAGAAGAGAGGAGCTGAAGGAGGAAGTGAAGTGGCTTATTAAGGAGAAGGGATTTGCTGATCAGCTGGAGCTTTTTGATTTACTGCAAAAGCTTGGAGTGGCCTATCATTTTGAAGAGGAGATCAAAGATTCGTTACATTTGATGAAAACCTTGGAAGAAGAGTTAAGAATGACTAAGGATGCTTATGTCATGGCTCTGTATTTTAGGCTTTCAAGGGAGCATGGCTTTGTGGCCTCCAAAGGTTATGGAAATTTTCTAATTAATTTATTAAGTGTGATCTTCTACTTTATTTATTTGTTTAGTGTGTGTGATCTTCTTCACTAAGTGTTTTTATCAATGAATAATGTACAAACTCTGGTTGTTCGGATGCCAGCGTGAATCACACTTACGCTATCGTGCATTTGGTGTGGTGCGATCCACGCGGTCGTCCGAAGATACTTTTTTGAACATAATTTGTATCTATTTATGGAGCATATAATATATGACAAAGAGAAAATTTCAATGCATAAAATTGAATCTCATGAAAATATAAAAACCCCTACCTAACAAAGGCGCAATGAGGGAAGGGCTTTAACCACACAAATCAATTAAGCAAACTTACATACAGACATGGATACATGCTTGATAAATTTGCAAACTATAAATGGTTTAATTACCTTAAAACATCTTTTCCTTGTAATAGCAAATTAATTTATTACTGCTAAAATTGTTATTCCGGAACAGATTTGTTGGTTCAATGCTACAAAGATGAGAATGGGTCCTACAAGCCTTCTGTAATCCATGATACCAAAGGAATATTAAGCCTCTATGAGGCTTCATTTCTTGCTATGGATGGGGAAGATGAGCTAGATGAACTAAAGGAGTTTACTCTGAAACAACTAAGATATCTCATGAGATCAAATTCTTCAACAAATCCAAAGCTTTCAGCGTACATAGCCAAAGCCTTGGAGCTTCCTCTCAACCATAGAATTCCAAAGCTTCAGGCTCCAATATTCATCCAGCTAGCTCACGACATAGAAGAAGTTAATCCGGACCCAATTGTACTAGAATTCGCTCAACTCGACTTCAACATGACTCAAAGCATCTACATCAGAGAGCTCAAGGAGATTACATCGTATGTATAGCTTGTTAATTTCCTTATATATATATATATATATATATGCAAGAATGTGTCACGTACTTAAATCAGTTGGTCGTGCATCTGCTTGTCAGTTGTAAGTCTGTCTGGTCTGGGGTTCAATTTCCCCCGAGTGTAGGGTGTGGTACTCGAATTCTTAGACGCATGAGGGATGGCCGAGGCTCGTATAATAGCCTCCGGACATTCCTTTTGGAATATATATATATGCAAGAATGATTAAATAATATATTGTTATGATGTCTTAGTTGGTGGACAAAAATAAGTAGTGCAGCTGGTGGTAAAGTAAGTTTTGCAAGAGAATGGCCAGTGGAGAGCTACTTCTTGGCAATGGGTTTGGCCATGGAACCACAGTTCTCAACACTCAGAACAGAAGTTGCTAAAGCAATATGCTTT
>NEWO01000045.1:1329235-1358050 GCA_003013225.1 Phalaenopsis aphrodite
ATTGGCTTGACCTTGAATAGGAGTAACATGTCCAACAATTGAAATAGAACTTAAGTAAACTCACGACGCTAAAAGCGTTTATTAGCAATTTACCCAATTTTTGTAATTGCATGAACTTCAAGAATTTAAGATCCATTAGTAGAATTGAATGTAAGTTTAGATGCTTCATTAATATCCACAATAGTGGTTGTTTTGCTCACCCTAGAGAAAACATTGGGGTGTGGGAAGGCACCCTTGGCCATTGAAGGGCTGGTAATAAATATTGTCACCATCATAAGCATGAACACACACAAAAATTTGAAAATAAAAAATAATAAGGCTCAAGTAAATAGATCATTTAGTCTTCTTTAATGTAGATCATTACTGATTGTATGGGATCAAATTTAGGTTATATTAGTCATTTGTTAGAATTATCATGAATAAAATGTTATTTGAATATTAGTTTACAAAATTAGATAGTTATTCTATTTAAAACTTAAATTTGAAACATTTTGTATCAACCTTCTTTTTTGCTTTGACATATGAACATTACATCGAGTATGTTATCTTCCAATACTAGTGTTGCTTCCCTTTGTCCAACCGTGATGATAATTATATCAAAAGCTAGTTCAATTGAGACATTGAAGGTAAGTAGTTACCCATAAATACTATTGACATTTATTCTAATCTCAAATCTTAATCCAAGTTCAAAGGCTTGAAATTTGGCTCCACAGAGCCCTTAAATGCTAATCAAGTCTTAGTAGATAATTATATGTCATGGCACAGGATGTTGAGAAAAGTCTATCAAAAAGTTTTAATCAAACACAAGTTTTCAATTTGAGAGAAAATGATGAGAAATAATGATAATTTGATTTTAAAGTCCTCTTCAATCATAATCTATTATTACACATTGATGTGAATAAGCTTTTGAGAAAATATATAGAATAAAGTATTTAGTTATTTTTAAGATAAATATTTATCAAGTTGAGGTTCAGAAAACTTATTCAAGTCATATCGATATTAGGCTAGGTGGAGTTGTTTGATAGCCCATTGATAGTGATAGTAGTTTCCCAAATATGATCAGCCCTAGAACTTTACCTTTTACATTCATACCGCACAAATCTTTCTTATCAAATAAAAAATGTCACCATTTTTTAACTTTTGAAAAGTGAATTACATCTTTTCATGCATAGATAAGTTGGTATTATGTAAAGATTAAAATTTAAATATTAAGTATGTAAATACAAAAAAGTTGAGTGGTATGCAGGTAAGTTTCTCTTTTTAATTTCAATGAGATCGTCAACATCCATAATTTTACCCCAATGGTTAACATGAATCCAATTTTTTCACATTCATGTTTAACCTCTCTAAATATACAAAATCATCAAACTTCCATGGCTACATGATCTAATTCTTTGCTTCAAGAAAAAAAAATCTTCATCACATCATCACTCGATCTAATTGGAGGTGAAAACGAGCCGAACAAGAGCAAGTCCAGGCTCGGCTCTTGTTTGGCTCGTTAAAGAACATTATTATTCGTGTTCAGCTTGTTGATATTTCAAACACAAAAAGTCTATTCATGTTCGGCTCGTTTATATTTCAAACACAAAAAATCAGTTAATGTTCGGCTCGTTTATATTATTGTTCGTATTCACGAACAAAGAATCATTTTGACAACCTTAATTGATAGCCGTAGGATGTTAAGGGTTGGGGCAAGCTTTAAATCTTATTGTTTATTTTAAAACTATTATATTTTTATTTTATTTTTTTAATTAATAATTTTAATTAATTATAAATCTTTATAGCATTTATATATATATATATATATATATATATATATATATATATATATATATATATATATATATAAGTAGTACTTCGAGCCAAAACTAGCCAAACATGAACGAACAAGTTCATGTTCGGCTCGTCTACATAAGGAGCAAAAAAAAAAAAAGGTTTGTGTTTGGCACGTTAACTTAGCAATCGAATTAAACATGAGCTTCTTAATAAGCCGAACATGAGTTGTTCACGAACTACCAGCCGTTTTGATAGCCCTACATCTAATAACAGCTTAACCCCCCCCCACCCAAATAACTCCAAAATCATTCCTTTTGAATTCCTCTACGTAGTTACAGAGCTTCAATTATTCCCTGATTAAAGGTTGAAGAAGATCAATGAAGGTTCAATCTTGAGTCTTAGGCCTGAAACATCCACAAATGCGTCCTCTCTTCCTTCCCTGTCCGACTCTCCATCCTTTGATATAATCCCTAAGCAGTACTTGCGGCGTTCGATCTCCCTCATGGGTCCTCCTGCTCTCGCCCTCTTCCTCAAGCTTGAGGAAGAAACAATGAATCTCCTGTAGCTCCAGCTCTAACTTCTCAGTCTGATCCGTAACAACCAGCACCTGCTCCCAGATTTGCCTTCTGTCCATCCACTCCATCTGCTCACCAATAGACAGTTTTGAGTGCTCTTCCTTCAGCTTATTCCTCAGTTTGTCGTCGGCATCAACCAGCGATGAGATTCCTTCCTCGGCTTGTTTCAGCCTAGTCCGCATCGCATTATGTTCGGAACAAATCCGGCGTTCTCCTTTAGCAGATCCATCCGCCGCCGCCCTAAGTTTCTGAGCAGTTATTTTGAGAAGGGAGAGTTTATCGGCGCTCGTCGAAAGCCTTTCCATAATTCTTCTGTTCCAATCTTCTTGGGCCTCTTTCATCTCTTTAGATATCTCTAATTTGTCAATACCTACCTCTTTCTCAGGACCGATTTCGGGTGAATGCGATTCGCTCTTGGCTTCCTGCGCTCTTTCTATGCCATGGCCATTAGAGACTGAGTTGGCGCAGCCTCTCTCAGCGGTTTCCCATAATTTAAGCATCTGGTCTTCGGATTCGGCGCTGTGGATTCTACTCCGAACAACAGAATGCGAAACTCGATCGAGCTCGATATCTTTCATCAGCTGCCCATCCTTCCCGACAGATTGCTTTACCTGTTTATCATAAATCCCTAGTTTCAACTCTTCAATTTCTCTTCTTGCAGACTCCATGTTAGAAGAAAATAGAAGCCTTTCCTGTTTTAGTTGATTATTGGTATGTAGCATTAGTTTCTCAATTTCTTTGAGTTTAGAAACTAAATTCTGCAGCTCTAAGGCTCCTGCAAGATCATCTTTCCTTGTTTCAATGTTTTTCTTCTCCTGAGCATCAGTCAAATGAACATCCTGAAGAAAGCAATGGTATCCCATTAAAATATAGCTGAAGTTTTAATCTAGGCACAAAAAATGGTAGGTGAAACCCTCGATAACCCTTTGCAAAAGACATAGTATGAGCAAGGCTGGAATTTGAGTTGGGTTTGATGTTACCTAATTTATCTAGTAAGAATAGGGGGATCCATGGGAAGCATTGACATTAGCGTGGATAAGCTCCAAAGAACTATATTTGTCTGAGGTAGATACAAGAAACGGTATTCTATAACATTTAGCTAGATGACATGATGTACAAGATAGAAAATTAGAAAGAATACCTTTTGTTGAATTATTTCAATCTATGATTGATAGAATAGAAGAGTTTGGATGATCAAGTCAACGATGACAGAGGTCCTTGATTAATCAAAAGTAGTGTAAAGCAAGGTTTGAAGGTACGGTAGTGGATTGAAGACGGGATAGAGCCTCTTTTGACAAGGTTCTTTGAGAACACGTGGGTCAGTTTTCAAGTCTTTAATTTGTAGCCATTGGCATCAAAGAGGTAATAAGATGAATAAATCGGAGGTAATAAGGAGATTAGGAACTTGAAGTAAATGGAGTGGGAGGTTATGAGTTATAAGTTTAGGAGGCCTTGATTTGTATTTAAGATGAGTGGATGATCATTACACTTTATTGACCAGTTTGCCACATATTTGTTGAGAGTTGGAACTCATGCGACACCTCTGCTTGGAATGGGATTGAAAGAGACCACACTCTCTGCCTTAGTTGTTGCTAGAATGGTGAAAGGATCTATTATCTAAAGTCGTTGGAGTTTATGAGAAGTTTCATTGGCAAGATTTATTTCTTCATTGTAGATTAGGATATATAAATCAAGGGTGAGGGGTTGAAGGTTGGTATGATGGCTATCTTGAATGTTTGATAGGTTAAGGGAATAACTTTTTTTTTCTTGAAAGAAAGGGAATGCCTTTAAAAGTGTAGAGTATGATGTCCTCAAGGTCGATGATAAAACCGGATATAGTGATTGAATCCACTTCGGCTTTAATATCTAATATATATTAGTTCTAGGTTTGATCTTTCATGGAGATGTGACAAAATTCATTTTTCAGTTGAACTATACAAGGAATTTGTACAATGCAATCCTCTTTCAATAATTCTCAAGGTTTCAATGTTAAGAATCAAGGGTGAGGACGTTGGGTAGAAGGGGGTAGAGATGATGGATAGTGAAATTGATTAGTTAGCATCCGTGCATACGCGGATAACATAAAAAAGAAAGCAAGAGATTATAGAAATACAGCATAGAAAGAGGTGTATAAGGTAGAGCTAATAGGCTTTTATTCAATAGTTTTAAGTGGTTTTGATGGCTGCTCTGGAGGTGGTGTTATACCAGCTGGTAGCTTTTAATTATGGCTCTGTATAAGTATCCTATTCAACTTATCCAAATATAAATTAAATATAAATAATGAAACATGCTAGTAATTTAAAATAACAGACTCGATAATTTCAAAAATATTACCTGGTCATCATGAAGATTAGCTAATTGATGTGCTTGATTCTCCACATTAGCAATAACATTCTCCAAAGAAATAAATAGAGGTAAACATGAATTCCAAATGTCTTTAAGCTTGCTATTCTTTTTTTCAAGATCATCAAGCTTCTTCTGCAACTTCAATGCATGTACATTCCTCAGTGTAATCCCCTCACTGAGCATCTCTCTTTGTACCAAAGCACAAATCTCAAGTCCCTCAAATGCAAGGGCCTTCTCAAACATCTGGTCTTCAAGAACTGCACCACTGACTGCAGAAACCTGCATACTTGTCAATAAATTTGTAACTTCTTCCTCACAAATGTCAAGTTCATATATTTTCTTCTGCAGTTCAGTAGAAAGATATTGTTCCCTCATCCCGAGCACTTCAAATTTATCCTTCAATCTATTCAATTCCTCATTTAGCATTCTATTTTCTTCATGAGTAGTAATAATCTCCACATCTTTACAGGCATGAGTATCCAACAGACCCGCAATTTCTTCCTCAAATTGCAATCTCATCATTTTGGCTTCATCCACCTCATTATTTGCAGCATCAAGTTTTGTGCATATTTTAGTAAGCTCTACTTGTGTGCTCTGAAGCTTGTGATATGCTTTCAAGAGCTCCATGCTTTTCTTCTTTAACAGATTCTCCCCAATTTCAACTTGAAGGATTAGTTCTTCACAGAAATGTCTGGCTGTGCAAAGATCAAATTCTAACATTGTTGTCCGATTTCTTAACTCTTCGAATATGACAAATCCATCCTCCTTGAGCCGTTTGTTTTCATTTTCCACAACTTTCATCTTCTCTTCGCTTTTTCGTATCTGCTTCTCGTGTTCATTCTTAACCATGCCAAGAGAACCAATTACATCATCAAGTAGCTTTAAAGACTGCAGATTTTCTGCATTTGAACTCCTAAAGAACAAGTAGAGCTGCTCCAATGCCACAGCCTCCTGAAGTAACATATTGTTTTCCTCTTCCAAAGCACTCTTTTCATCCATCAATATAGAAAAATCCTTTGAAAAATCTGACAATCGTCTACAATGAGACTCCAGCTCAGCCTTTAATAACGAACTCATCCGTTCTTTTTCTTTCGCATCTTCCCCAAGTTGTTCACATCTTTCAAAGAGTTGATCTTGGTCCCTCTGAAAAACAAGTAGTTCAGCATCCTTTCTTCCAAGTTCCTTACCAATGAGAACTTTTTCCAGCGCATTTTGTTTTATAAAGGTGGAGTAAATTAATAATTCCGTATAAAGAAGTTGATTTTCATCATTAGCATCTGAAATGCAGGCCAACAGATTATCAATCTCTACCAAAATGGTATGCAGAAAAATATCTATACTTGCATCTGTATTCATTAAGTTATGGTTAACATTAAGTGATGCAAGTATAAGACCAATCCCATCCATCAGCCTTGCATTCTGATCCACTAGCAGATTGTTTTCTTCCTTGAGGAGTTTAGAAGCCTCATTACGCTTCTCACACTCATGCAAAAGAATGAAATTCTTCTCTTTCACTTCAGACAAGCACCTCTGCAAGATGAAAATTTCAAGCTTGGAATTCATGTAATTCTGCTGGTGTTCCTCAAATTCCTCATCTCTAATCTTTTCTTTTTCTTGCATTAGATGTATTTGGCTTTCTAAAGCAGCCAGTTGGATCTCACTTGACTCGATAAGGGATTCGTATTTCAGCTTTTCAGTTCTGTAGGAATCTTTCACGTCGCAAAGACATCTCTGCAAGACGAGAAACACAATCATATAACGCAAAAATTCTTGATGTACGACCTCCTGCAGCAGGTGGATCTGATTTTGAAGGGAAAGCGAACAAATCTTGCTTGATTGAACAAGGGTCTCATGTTCTTTATTTTTGATATCCAAAGCTTCTTTGAGCTCCGTGACTTGAGTAACTGAAAAGTCTTTCTCCTTCTCCAAATTTAAGTGCTTGACAGACAGCATGGCATATTTTGTTTCTAAATCTGTCAGACTATAATGAATGCCTTCCACCTGAAACTTCAAATCTTGAAGATCAGATATTAATCAGGAAAATGTAAATTCCAGAAAATAAAACCAACATGGCATGAAAATAATATAATTAGCTGGTGCGACAATTTTTTTGCCTAAAGAAAGTAGAAGATAAAATTCCCTCTTTAATCTAGTTATGTTTGGCATTTAAGGTCTAGATGAATCTATTAGAGAAAACAATCGTGGATGTGATTGTGGCTCAAGTTGAATCTCTATAAATAGCCAAAAAGCCTAAAAAATTTATCAAAAATAGACTATTTGTTATGCATGCAAGAACATAAGTCTACTAAAACACACCTTAACAATTTTTATTCTATCATAAAGGAATTGAGGAGTATTGATGTGGTTTTGATCATAATCAAATTTTATTACTATTTTAATTTTTAACTCTCTCCTATAAGTACTTTGGTGACACCAAGTTTTATGGAAGAAATCAAACTAGCTTAAAGACTATTATGAATTTATTGTGGGCTCCAAAAATTTTTTCGCCCCAGACTCTTTGTTGTTGTCTATTATTGAGAGAGTTTTGAGGGTCAAATTTTTAGAAGATATGTTAGATTGTAGATAAGACACTACTCTGCCCTTATTTGTGAAAGATTTTTTGATATGGAGTTTGAGATTTCTCATAGGGACAGTTAATTACCTCTCCCATTATCCAGAGAACACTTGATTAAAACTAGTCATTAAACATTGAATATTCAACATATAGTAGCAACATGCATATGATTTTAAGTTATAAAATTTATCACCTCACCTCCCAAAAGAGCTCTCAAGAGAGGTGAGCAACTCAGGACTTAAATACTGCTCTTCAGCTCTACACCTGACAGATGTGAGACTTTTTATACGTGACATTCTCCTCCACCCAATCACGTGACGCTCTCGTCAAGGATCGGCTCCTCCAAGGATATCACTGGACCATAGAGAATCTACACACCTAGCAGACAACAATCTACTCTACCACTTGTCACCTCCCAAAAGAGCTCTTAAGAGAGGTGGACGGCCCAGGACTTAAATAATGTTCTTCGGCCCTACACCTAGCCGATGTGGGACTTTTTGTATGTGACATAGAGCATAAAATGGATGGTGGAGAAAATGATGAAAAACCCGATCAAGTTTACATGATTCTATCATCGTGAGCTGTCGTAGTCTATGATCTATAGTCAGAGGAAATAGTTGACCCAACTTAACTGAAAAATTTTTGTCAGCAATCATGGATTACATAATCCAAAAGACCCTTATAGATCTAGGGTGAATGTTTGCCTAAAAGGACATTTAAATCAGTCTTAACTAATAGAATGTTTCGTGTCATGATAAAAAGTCGTTGGGGGAACATATGGGCTATGATCTCTTCGTTCTTGTCTGATTTTGCACCCAAGCCTTCCTATCGCTCTCGTCTCTTCAGATACAGTGAAGATAGCAAAAGAATTGTGGCATACAGAGACCTTAAAAACTCACATTCTGCTTTACCTCTTGCAAGATAGTCGCAACTCCCTTGTAATTCCGTACGACAGAATTGCCTGTCTGCTCCGATGCGAGCCCGTCTTGCAACTGAGCTGATCTTGCAACTGAGCCGCACTCCCAACTGAGCCGCACTCCCTGCCCCTCCTCACGCGTGATTAAGTCCCCTCTACCCTAACCTGCTGCACAAAGCCCAGGCTGAAATCCTTCACCTATTATGTCGCACACTCCAGTCGAAGCCTTTCGCCTCCTTGCACTGGAATGAAGCTGTTTGTACTTTTTGTTCAAATTATATACAACCAGGCACCATTCCATTTAATGCCGCCACTTTTGCCCTTATCCAGAAGCCTAAATCATGAGCCCTACTTTGCCTATGCACGCGACTATGACGCTCTGCTCTAGCCCGAAAACTTTCTTCACTCAAATGCACAAGAAGCTCTGCTCTTCCCCTCTTCTTGTTGAAAACCAACCCAAATTACTTACATGAACCTTTTCCACTTCACAACCTGGATCGATTGTACCTACCCAAGCCCAAACCATGTTCGATTCTTCCTTTTTCCATTTTATCACTTGTGTTGTGTATTATATATCCATATTATTTTATATTGTACAAAAAAGTAGAAAACAAAAATATTTGTATTTTCATTTTGTTTCTTCATTGATCACCGATCCAATCATTTCTTCATCTTCGACACCGTCGATTCTATTTGAGAAGGTATAAAATGGGTGTGAGGGTAATTTTTAAAATGTCCATGTGAGGAATATCAAGTACCTATCCGAGAGAACTAAGTATCATTCAGGGAAATTGAACATTAGTCTGAAGAAATTTTATTAAAATCAGGAGACTTGAGTACCTGTGTAGGGAAATGCAAGTACTTATTCTAGGAATTAAGTGCGTTCAGGAAAAGTGTAACGCTCTTGGGAGAAGAAGCGGAAAGCCAAAAGAGATAGGAAGCGAGGAGTCAAGTGAACGGAAAAGAAAAAGAGGAAACAAACAGTTAGAAGCCCAAGAGAGGAAGAGGGAACAAAAAGTCGATAAAGGGAAAGATGAGGCGAGAAATAGGGAAAACCGAAGGTTACTTCGGCCTATAAAAGGGATGTGAGGGATGCAGAGGGAGACCAACTTACTAGGAGCCGAGCAACAAGCGAAGGAGAGGAGAACAGTGTGAGAGAAGCCCTAGTCAACGATGAAAAGGTTTGAAGAAGTATCATCATCAGGGTAGAGGTGTGGAGGGATGATGATCGATATCGTGACTTGATCTGAGAAGTTGAAGAAGAGACAACGTATGATCCTATGTGATTGAGCTGAAGAAGAAGGAAAAGGATAGAGTGTGCAGGAGGATAGGTCAAGTCTAGTCTTTGGAAAAGATAAGGATAGTTTTTTATTCAGGTAAAATAATAATATTAATAATAATAATAATAATAGGAGTAATATAATATATATTATTTAAGTAAAAAAAATAAGCATAATGAATAATGAAAATTTAATACTTAAATAATAATAATAAATTAGTAGTTTACTTAAAATAATAAATAATTAAATTTTATATCTTGTTAGGTTTCCATTTTAGAAGAATTGTCGTGAGGGAAAAATCTTATCGAATTAAGTGTCATCGAGGTGAATACTTTTACTTATAAATTATGTTAATAATATTATTTTCCTTCTAAATCACTCGTATTAGAATATCATTAGATTCGATCATCTAGAAATGAATGTGAATGATTTGCACTAGTTATACTAATTTACTACACATGCATCTTATAAAAGAAGGATATTAGATGATATTTACAATGTAAACAAAATCAATTATAGTATGTTTGCATACACGTGTTTGATTATGATGAAAAATCCATTGATGATACTAGTGAGTGAACACCGATGTACGTGTGCAAGTAAATGAAAAAGGATATTGATATTTAAGTACCTTAAGAGGTACAATTTTTAGACGGTATTTCTTGTGATGGTTGTATAGATATTAAATGATACTGATATGATATTAAGATAGACCCTTTGAATAACATGTCAAAGATTTATATTGATTTATAAAGAAACTTAATTGCATTCGTATTATTTTTTTCTTGTATTGTTACAGTTTAGAAGTATGAGTATTCACTAGTTTTGTTTAGCTCACTGTTGTTTTAATCAACTTTTTAGGTTCAAATAATTATTAAAAGATAAGCGATATGCGAGAAAATATTTATAGACAATGGAGACAACCAGTAACGAAATAATTTTAAATTATACTGCTTTAATTTCATTAGTAGTGGCACCTTCATCTGTTAAATTAAAAGTCTCGGGTCGGATCGTGACAAAATTGGTATCAGAGAGGTTATAAGAAAATTATTGTCCATTGAAAAAGTTAATAGGATAATTATAAGAAAATTTTAATAATTATAAAAATTAAATTTAACCTAAAGTAATAATTATTATACATTCAGACATAATGATACACCCGAAATTATAGAAGAAGAAATTCTAATAGAAGACGAAGAAGTACAACATGTTATTAATGAACGTGAATGTCCTCACCCAAATTATGGTGGCGATAACTCAGTTGATTCAGAAGTCCAAATTGCAGCTTATTGGAAATGATATTATCATTGTAGATAAGTACTTGAAGATATTTCAAAATTTGCTTCCACCTTTGTCGAAAGAAACTGAAGATCAGATTGAAGTAAAGAACTAGCTAATGAGGATAGAAAAGATACTAGATAGCATAGCTTGTCTGGATGAAAGAAGAGCATTGTTGAAGATATTTGTGTTGGACGAAGAAACCGAAAGGTGGTGACGCGGGTAGCTTCAGGACAGCTTATGAGACATAGCCGAAAGGTGATGGCCAGTTTATCATACTAAGTAAAATTAGATACATTGAATCTATAACATCTAAACATTTGTCGTCACTTTATACGACCCTTATTTTCTTAAGGTTATTTCTTAAAATCTTATGTGGGAAGTTATGATTTAGATGGACTATTACTTTATTAGTTAGTTTAAATTTCACATCATTTCTTGGCATCATCATTAGATAATTGTCATCATTAAAAATAAGTTTTAATTGAATAATTTCATGCAAATGATTAATGAATCATGTAATATGATGTGATGCAAGTAAAGAAAAACACTAAAATACATATATACTTCCTAACGATGATGTTATAACTAATTCATAAAGGAAAAGACGATCAAGAAACTATATATATATATATATATATATATATATATATATATATATATATATATATATATATATATATGAAAAAAATATTACTGTTTGCATGGATACAACAAAAGCAAAGCCTTAATCCCACCACGTGGAGTCGGCTACATGAATCCTTTTTCTCCATTGCGTCCTATTTAGTGTCATATTTTCATTTAGTTCTAATAAATTAAGATCATTTTTTATACAATAAGCCCAAGCCTACGTAGGTCTACCTCTGCCTTTCTCAACATGCGTCGAATCTAAAACATCTACTCTCTTAATCAAATCATCAGATGGTTGACGTTTAATGTGACCAAACCATCTAAGACGACTTTCTGTAATTTTGTCCATCACAGGAGCTACACCAACACTATCACAGATATACTCATTTCGCATTTTGTCTCTAAGTGTAAAGCCACTCATCCACCTATTCATTCTCATCTCGACAACACTTAACTTTGGGTCTGTTTGGGGCAGCTGCAGCTTATTCAGTTTATGCTGATAAGCAGTTTATCCTGATAATCTGCTGAAGAGCAGCTGATCAGGATAAGCTGACTGGCTGTTTGGTTTGTGCGCTTGAAAAATAGCTGATTCTGGATAAATGACCATTCTGCCCATGTTTTGGTTAAGTTGTTTAGTTATTTGGTTTGTGCGTTTTGTAGACAGTTGATCACAAAATATATTAGTGGTCTCTCTATCCAACGTGGTCGATGATCTGGCTTCTTTAGGTTTACTCATTTTTGAATGTGAGATAAACAGATGGTAAAATAACATGTATGTAAAAAATTAAATATATGTTCTATGCATAGGTCAAACTACTACAAAAGAAGGTGATAATGCCCTTTCAACAATAAAATTCAAAATTTTGTTTTCATTACTTCAAAACATTAGTGGGCCTATAGTATGATTTATAACACAAATAGCATATGTCCAATGTCTACAAACACATAAACATAATGAATTAAATAGTCCGATAGAAACAGAAAAACGCATAAACACAATGAATTTAACATTTACAGCAATAAATAAACCACATGGCCTACAAACCAAAAAATAAAAGAACTTGACATTTTTTTAAAAACCATTTCAAAGAAAAATTACAGAGAATAATGAAATTACAGAAGAGAAAATCAAAGATGTTATTTTTTCCCCCAAAAAAACTGATACCCGCCAAATGCCATAAAACTCCAGACAACTTGAGACAAGGCCGCACACATCTCAAATAAACCAAAAATAATTTCAAAAATAGATTTTAGAACTAAAGAAAAAATGAATTAGTGAAGAAGATGAAGAATCCAGAAGACAAAAATGGCGGTCTCACCTAACATTGTTTCCTTCAGATTGAAACAAATCTAGCTTTGATCCCAGTTTTGTAAACTTCATCACTACTCTCTACAAAATCCCAAATTTCTACCAACCTACGGTAAGACCGGTTGAGCGAAAGACGAGGGAGAGAGGCGAGGGAGATGCGAGAGAGAGGCGAGGGAGACCGAGCAAAGGAGGAGGCGGACAGCAGGAGAACACAAGAGTAAAAACCATTCGAACGCATGTCGAATCTACGAATCGCGAACGAAGGAGTGTCGAAGGAGTGCCGAAGAAGGAAGAAGCAGAAGAAGTGTCGAAGATGCAGGGAGTGGCTCTACGGCACTAGTAACTTCCTTTAGTCCCGAATCACGAACGAAAGAAGAAGAATCGCGAACGAAGGAAGGAAGAAGCAATGTCGAATCAGGGAAGGGGACAGCGGAGTAATTTGGGGCTAAACGCGACCAAGAAAACACGGATCTCGGGGCTAGACCCACGATCAGCGTGTAATGTAAAATACGAAACGAAGTTTTGATAAACGCATCTCCAATGCGCGAAACAAACAATGAGGCAGCATTTTGAAAACGCCGCCGCACTTATAAGCTGCCCCAAACGGGTCCTTAGTATTATGCTTCCCTTTTAAAGGCCAACATTCAGCTCCATAGAGCATTACAGGTCTCTTTAGTTATAGCATATTTGTTATTATTTGTATGGATGAAAAACCTTTTTAAAAATATAAAAAAATGGTTAATCATGATAAATTTTAGTCTTTATATACCTCAGTGATATTAGGATAGGGATTCTAGTATGTTCCTCAAAGCTATGATTTAGATGGACTATTACTTTATCAGTTAGTTTAAATTCCACATCTCTTCTTGGCATCATCATCAAACTTATAATTGCCATCATTAGAAATAAGTTAAAGTGAATAATTTCATGAAAATGATTAAAGAATCAGAAATATGATGTAATGCAAGTAAGGAAAAATACTAAATTATATGTATATTTACAAACAAATATACTATAACTAATTCATAAATGAAAAGACGGTCAAGAACTACACACACGCATAATAAATAAATAAATATATATATATATATATATATATATATATATATATATCGGTGTGTGTGTGTCGCTTGCCATGACACTTTGGTAGTGAGCCTAGAATGAGTCCCTTAGGGTCATGGATTCAATCCCACCTGAGTGCATCTACTTTGCAGTGCAGGATCGAGTGGTTAGGCATATGAGGTTGGCTAGAGACTCGTATTCTATTATAGCCTCCGGCCATTCTTTATATATATATATATATATATATATAATAAAAATATTATTATTTGTATAGATGAAAAAAAACTTTTTAAAATATAAACAAGATGGTTAATCATGATAAATTTTAGTCTTATATTTGACAATATACCCTAGTGATATTAGGATAGGGATTCTAGTACATTACTCAAAGCTATCAAAATGGCTCGTTGTTCACAAACAGTTCATGTTCGGCTCATTAAAAAGCTCGTGTTCGATTCATTCGCAGAGTTAACAAACCAAACACAAACACTTTTTTTCTGCTCGATCAATAAACGAGCCGAACACGAACAAAGATTTGTTCGTTCATGTTTGGCTTGTTTTGACTCGAAATACTACTCATCAATTCTGTTTTTTTAAAACATTTAATTGACTACAACACTATAAGATTTATAATCAATTAAAATTATTAATTAAAAAATAGACTAAAAATATATTAAATTATATTTAAATTATGTTTTAATATTAATAATAAGATTTAAATCTTGTCCCAATCCTTAACATCCTATGACTGGGTACTAAGGTTGTCAAAACAACTCTTTTATTAAACTCAACCCGTAAAAATCAAATATCATATTAAATATATTTTTATAATCATGCTCAAAATAATCACACGCCCATAATGTAATATGAGTTCTCTGTCTGCATGATTTGGTTTTTACAAAAAACATCGGTTACGACCAAAGCCATCTGACATAGTAGTTTGCAGCCAAATGACATCATTAAATTATAATTACAATTGTAGCCCTTATGTTTCCCAATAATTTCCTACCCTTTGAGTGGTAAATTATAAGAGTACATTTGATTGAAATAAAATCTTATATCACCTATATTGCTAACAAGTATTCTTTGATCAGATTGGGTCGACTAGATCCTCTAAATAAATAAATTAGAGACATGATGACCCAGAATGATAGAATCCTAAGATCTTGACTAGGGTCGTCATCATTTCCCCTGCCATTAGCTTTAAGCTCACACAGGTAAATCCTAAATTCTAAGTCTCCTGCCACTACACATTTAATATTTGGTGCTTAATGAGTAGTCTTAATAAAAAATTCTCTCCCAATATCAGGAAGGATAATTAACCATAGAGGCTTGCACCTATGGGAACCTTGAATCACATATCTTAAAATTCTCACAAAATGAGAATGAAATTTCTTGGTAGTGTCACATCTTAAAATTTAATATGACTTCTAAAAATTTGACCTAAAAACTAACACTAAAACTCTCAGTGTGAGAGGCCAAGAAGAGAATTTTCGAAACCCACAGATACGATGTAAAAAAAAATTGTGGTTAGGAAAGCTTGGACTATTTATTCCTATAATGAGTATTTACACATAAAATTGTTACAAAAAAATAAAATAATTACAATAAAAAACACAAAATTGCCACTATTTTGTTTTTGATCCATTTAAGGTTGTGAACTGATACCAAATGAGTAATATATGGACACTTTTCATATAAATTCATAGGATCTGTTGCATCTAATTTTTCCTATCTAGCGCTCACCAACCCTTCAACGACTTGTTTTTCAATTTTTTTTAGCACCCTCTACAATATAGTTTTATTTAAATTTGTTATCACTATTAAATCATTCTAAAGAATTTTATTTTTAATGGTCTTTATAATAGATTGGATACTAAAAAAGGTGAATATATATGTATAAATTAACCAAACAATGAGATAAGAAGAGTAAAGATTTAATTTAAGTGTCTTAAAGATTAAAATCAAAATGTGATTTTCTTAAAGGAAGATATTCAACATAGATGTGTCAGCTATTTTGATAAACGTTTTAATGAAGTTTCTAAAAAATGATTGGTCTTAATGATCTTAATATTGTTAATAATAATAATACTTTTTATTTTTATTGTCGTATAAGTAAAAAGAAAGTTAATGATATTTTAAAAAAATCAATAGTGGAAAATCAGTAGGACTTTGATAATATCTCAGTTAAAGTATGAAAATATTTAGAAGATTTTGGAGTTTTTTGGATTACTAAACTCTTCAATATTATTTTCAAAACTAAAAAGATGCCTAAGGAGTGGAGAAAGAGTTTTTTTATCCCCATTTATTAAAATAAAGGGGATGCACGGGAGTGCGCAAATTATAGAGGAAGTAAATTAATGTGTCATACTTTAAAATTATGGCATATGGTAATTAAAGATAGGCTAAGACGTGATACAAAAATTTCTCATAACCAATTTGGATTTATGTCTGGCAAGTCTACAATGGAAGCTATATATTTATTGAGAGGTTTGATGAAGAAGTATAAAGAGAGTAAAGAGGATCTACATATGCTTTTTATTGATTTAGAAAAAGTTGATGATAAGGTTCCAAGAAAAGTTTTTTGGACAGCTCTTGAAAAGGTGTTGATATGACTTATTCAAGTCATTAAAGATATGTATACTAAAGTTGGTTCTTGTGTTCAAACAGGAGGATTGGCCAAGTATTTTGCTATTTCGGTTCGGTTACATAAGGGATCAGCTTTGAGTTATGTATGCTCTTAGTGGTAATTTACAGAAGAATGTACCTAGGTGTATGCTTTTTGCCGATGATATCATTCTTGTGGTTAAGACTAGAGAAAGAGTTTAGGAAATACTTTAATTATGGAGGTCTACATTGGAGTCTAAAGACCTTTATTTTAGTATACTTAAAATTGAACACATGGAATGTAATTTTATTAATAGTAACTCTAGTGGCAGAATTGTAACTATGGGTGATCAAATCATTAAAAGGTGTGAACATTTTAGATATCTCGGGTACATTATTCAAAGTGATGGTGATATAAATGGGGATGATATCAATAAAATTCAAGATGGTTGGTTGAAGTGGAGGAATGCATCGGACCTATTTTGTGATAGAAAAGTACCGCTTAGACTTAAAGAAAAATTTTATAAAATGGCGATGTGACCTACAATGCTTTATGGCACAGACGCTGGCCTTTAAAAGAGAAGCATATAACAAAGTAAAGTGTTGCTAAGATGAGAGTACTAAGGTGAATGAGTGGTTTGACGCTAAGAGACAAAATGCAAAACGAATCTATCCATGAAAGCACTAATATAGCTCCTCCAGTGCCAGAAAAGATTAGAGAGAATCGTTTTAGTTGGTTTGGTCACATTAAACATCAACCATTTCATTATCCGATGAGGAGAGATGTTTTAGATTTGAATTATGTTAAGAAAGGTAAAGGTATACCTAAAAAAAGTTGGGAATATTGTATGAATCTTTTTAAATGTTGACAGAGTTCAGCTCTCTTTACAAGGCTCTTTTCATAAAAAGTTGATCAGAAAACAAAAAAGCCAAAAATAAAATTGGCATCAATTTAATTATTCAACATGGATATAATTTTCATGTGTAATTTGTCAAAAGCCACATTATCAAATGACGCAATTGATTCATAATGTACATTATATATGATTGGTTTAGCTTCATATTTAGGAAAAGATTAAATTTCTATTAGAAGTCGAGGTTCATATATAATCTATGCTTAATTTGGATTTAAAACTTTATGACCCTTATTCAGGAAAGGGATATAGCTTAATGAACAAAATTTGATATAAGTGCAAATTTAAATTCAATAAAATCAGATATAGATTCATATTGTCATAATAAATCTTCTTCAACATCTAATGCATCATCAAGATCATATATATTAACTACTTTTTTAATAGGGTCAAACTCTACCATTCATTATTCTTTGCAAAGTGTATGTTAAACAAGATTCAGAGAAGATAATAATGATTTTTCTTAATGGATATTAAGCATAAGTATTGTACTCCTAAAAGAATGAGGGTGAATATCCAAAACTCTAAATAAAGCCTCATTGAATGTTTTTGATGAATGGCATGTTATTTCAACCATAATTTGCTGCCTAAAACCATTAATTAAGTTGATAACAAAAATATTATAATCTAGAGGCAAATACTATTTAACTATAAAATATTTAAACCTTGTAGAACATTCAAACACGCAATAGTTATCTTATTTACAATCCTTAAAATGAATCATGCAATTGGCCCTTATATTCACAAGATGACAATTATTTTTCTTTAGATTTATTTTATTTCAAACCATAAATTGAACAACATTGCGAATAATATTGAGCATATCTTGATAAATTATTAAAAAAAATTCAAATTCTTTGAGGTTCAAGCATATTGTAACATTCAAAAAATTCTTAAAGTAATCAATCCAATTTAAAAATTCTTTAACATGATACCTCTCCAAATATAAAAATACAATAATGAACCTTGTAATAGTCATATTAACATGTTTAAAATCATAGCATATCTGCTTTAATTTGAATTATATCATCTTATTAGTTTCTTGATTTATTCAACTATTATGTCCTGCTTCTAATTGGCATCATGATATAACCTTAAACTTTGATAGCAAATCCAATGCAAGGCATCTATGGGAATAGAGCTTCCTAATGTAGATTTAGGATGACATGCATGAAATCATGCACACAAGGCAAAATTCACAATTCTAAAATTTTTAATTATACAAGTATTCATTTATTTTGATGAAAATTAGAAACACATAGAACTCACATAAATGATAATTTAATGGTCGCCTAATAAAACTTTTACATAGAAATTTAAGATCATGAACAATTAGATAAGATTAGAACTAACACTGAAATCAAATATAAAGATTTTTTGAGTTAACAAATCAGTCAAATATGAATTATTTAACGAGCTGAATATGAGTGATTTCAAAGATCAGACCAATCAACAATCTTAGTAAGAAAAACTTTTATGTAATAAAATTGATTTACAAAATTTTTGGTGGAAAGGACACGGGAAAAGGGAAAATAAAATGAACCATAAAACATAAGTGCTTCAAAGGAATAAGTATCACAAAGATGCGTCAGAAATAAGTGTCATGCATAAAATGTGTAAATAAATTTAGTCGATAATATCAAAGCTAAGATCAACCGAACATCAAAATGGACAAAGTTCTCAAAAATTTTACCTGAGAGATTAGGCCACTTTTTTGGAGAAGAAGATCTGAATTCTGATCAGAGAGAAACAGGTTGGATTCTTCAAACTCTTTTAATTTTAATCGTAAAACTTCAATTTCAGTGTTTGAATCAACTAAATAGTCCTCCAAGAGGGTATTCTTCTCTGAAAGCTTCTCCATATTCTCAGCAATAACCTTCACCTGAGAGAATAGAGCAGCCTTTTCTACAACATGGGCAGCATCTTTAGAATTCAGAGACTCGCAAGAATCTTCTAGAACTCTAATCTTCTCCGTAGCATCGGATAAAGTTCTTTCCAAAACTGTGTTCCTCTCTGAAATCATCTCCATATCCTCCAATTTATTGAAAAGCAGCAGATTTTCATCCTCAAGCTTCCTGCAGCCTTCTTTAAGTTCAACACAGCCAAATTGCAGTTCCTTGATCAGTATTTCAAGGGACTCCATATTTAAACTGGCCACTTCCATTTGCTCCATTAGGCCTTTATGTTTTAGGTCCAACTGATCTCTATTAACCTTAACAGATTCAAGTTCTTGCTGACAAATTTTGTTGTCCTGTAAATGGAACTTAATCTCATCTTCAAGTTTTCTATTAATTTCCTTCAATGAAACTGTCTCATCTTGCAGAAGTTTAAGGTCGAAGTCATATGCAAGGATGCGTTCATTGAGCTCATAAGTTACAGCTTTGAGTTGGTGCGCTTCTTCCTCTAAGCTCATTTTACTGTGTTCAATGTCCTTCAGTTTCTCATAATGAGTTTGGATTTCAAGATTCATATTTTCAACCTTCTCCTGAGAAAGGTTATATAGCGTCTTCCAGGATTGAAGAGATCTTTCAGCCTCCATCCGCTGCTTTTCACTCTCTTGTAAAGAAATTTTGAGGTCTTCAAACATTGCTTTTCTTTCTTCAATTTCTGATTTTAGATTCTGACTTCCATTCTCCAATGCAAAAAGTTGCTCTTCTGCACTACACAACTTAACAATGCCCATCAAAACTTCCTCGTGGAGTTTCCTGATTTCCTCTCTTGCTCTTAAGATTTCATTCTCCAAGCTCCTTATACTCTCCATGGAGAGCTGTCTCTTCGTAACAGCCTCTTCCTTCTCGCGCTCTAATATGGAAACCACACTCCTCAAATTTTGAACCTCAGCTGCTTTTGATAAAATCTGACCCTTCATTTTCTGGTTCTCAATGGCTAGCTGTGAAACTTCTCCTTGAAGACATTCTATTTCATCTTTAATGTTCTCTTTCTCCTTAACCTCTTGCTCCAAAAGATTTTGGCTTTCGACTGATAACAGTTGGATTTCTTCCAGTACCCTTTTCCTATCTTCAAGTTCTAATTTTTGTATCTGATATGCCTTTCCCAATGAAAGATATTGCTCTTCTGCAGTACAAAGCTTAACAAATCCCATCAGAATTTCTGCATGAAGCTTTCCAATTTCATCTTTTGCTTGAATTTTTTCAGCCTTCAAACCAGATGTGATTTTCTTGGATAGTTGGTTCGTCAGTATAGCAGCCTCCTTCTCAGATTCTAATTTACAAATTTCATCTCTCAGGCTATGAATTTCATCTATAAAGAATTGCAAATTCTTGGTTTTGGACAGTATTTGGGACTTGAGACTCTGGTTCTCATTTGATACCAGAGAAAGCTGTTCATGGAAACGTTTTATTTCATCTTTAGCATTATCTTTCTCCTCAACAGCTTGCTCCAAAAGATACTGTTTCTCCACTAATAGCGCTGTAATTTTTTCCATTATATTGTTAGTTTGTTCAACTTTTACTATTAAACTCTGATTTGCCTTCTCCAATGAAAAACATTGCTCTTCTGCCCCACAAAATTTAAAAATTCCCATCATGATTTCCTCATGGAGCTTCCCAAATTCATATTCTGCACTAAGAATTTCAGTCTCCATTCTAGATATTCTTTCATATGATAGCTGATCCCGCAAGACAGCAGCTTCCTTTTCTGACTGCAATTTCGTAATTGCATCTCTCAAGTTTTGAACTTCTCTTCTGTATGAATCTAAATCCGTTGCTCCAGACTCTATTTGGGCCTTGAGTTTTTGGTTCTCAATTGACAGCTGAGAAACTTCTTCCTGAAGACTTTTGATTTCATTTCGGGCACTCTCCCTCTCCTTTACTTCTTCCTCAGAAACCATTTTGGAGCTATTCACTTTAGACTGGGAAACAAAGTCCTCTTCCTGTTGGAACTTAAGTCCTTTTCTCACCTTCCCTTCATGTAACTTTACACGGGTTGTCATTTCCCCAGGAGCAAACATCTCATTCAACTGCTTCAGTCCTTTTTTGGTCGCAAATAATTCATTTTCTTCATTGTATACTATATTCTTATTACCCATACGAAAATATCCCAGCTCGCCTGATGCATCCTTCTGCAGATCATTGGGTTCAAATGGTGAACCCAAAAATGAAGGAATTTCTGGAGTGCACTGCCCAATCTCAGCGACAGGTGAAACGGAGGGAGATTCATCAGGCAATGCTAGGGGAACATGATTGGGGAAAGCTTCGGAAATCGTTCGATGAGCATGGTGGAGCGCCCCCGTTGCATGATCATATCTTTCAGCCAAGGCACGGTATGCTCGGTAGAAATCCTCCACAAATTTCATAAGCTCGGGTCGTTTCTTGTAGTACATCTCGGCCCTCCTTGCAAAGGAGTCCGCATCTTCCTCTATGAGTTTGATGATAGCTTTTACTTTCACGTCCATATCTGTTCAAGAAAAGGTAACTTAGGATTCATAAAAAGCTAGATGCTTAAATCTTTGGTGCAAGGAAAAGCATTCCCCAGCAAACATTACTAAAATCTATTGAAAAGGCCATAATTAAACCCCAAATAATGTTAAGCATAGCTCTAAACAACAATGAATGGTGGGAGGAATTGAAGAAAAACATGATGACAAGAATAAACAAATAATGTATGAGAAACGTGTCAAAATAGCCTCCTGACTCTTTGCAGGGGGCCATTTTAGTCACACGGTCTATAAAAGTGTCAATTTATTCTTCAGACTCTTCTAATATAGGCTAAGACAAGGACCATTTCGGCCATAACTTAAAGAGTTTGGGTACTAATTTAACACTTCTAAATACTCTGGGATTAACATGACCACATATAAAATTAAGTATTTACTTTGGCATTTTACTCTATAATCTATAGTGCAAACCCTCTAGATGATATAATGAGTCATAGATGATTGGCATGCATACCTGTAAGGTTTTCCTGAAGCCATTTTGAATTCTTTGGACTAATATGGCTGTCCCACCACCATGAATACAATCTCCTAGACTCCGCATGCATAAATGTCGACATGATTCCAAGTAAATCAATCAACAGTGTTTACAGAGACAACCAAACCATTCAATTTGACTTTTTTCCTAACCTGCAATATTGAATCAGAGTAACAATCAAGCGATTCAAACAAACTTAGTCATATAAGAGTTTTGGTTTTCTTTCCATAAGAATTTCAATGAAGTAGATCAGCAAAATTCAGCCCCAAATAAGTGCATGAATTTTTCCTTATCAATAAAATTCAAATATCATGATGATATTGCTAGCTATTGAAAAATATGATATATATTAATACAAAATAGCAACAAAACCCTCTCAACAGATAATCCGAGATGATGGGCAGGTCACCTTAAAACATGAAATCCATCAAGATTGCATAGAAAACAAGAACTTTACAGAAAATAGGAATTCCCTCAACTCAACATTCAAAGCAAAGAGAAGTGCTTAGAACCATGAATCTCGCATTCAACTCCACAAGAGAAGGAGCTACCAATTCCAACCTTTTGTTAAGACAAAGCACCATTATAACAAACTAAATTTCGAACTTCTTTTACATGGTATATGAACAATTTGCTTTTAGAACCAAATGTTCCAATAACTGAAATATTTTGGATCATTTTCTTCATATAATAATAGTCAGCAATACAAGGCAAGCAAGAAGGGATGTGAAAACTGAAATCTGCACAGAAGAGTAGTTTTTCCAGACGAGCATTAATTGTCTGTAAGCAAGAAAGTAAACTTCACTTTTAGAGCTTAGCAGATTGCTGGAAGATAGAAAACATGTTTTAAGGAAATGTAAATTTTGTCAAATTCAACATTTAGTTAGATGTGGTTAGAAATAGATCTATTTCAGTGGCAGTTTTATGAAATGTAAAATATCATTTTCTAGAGCATATCTTCTGTCTAAAAATCAACCAAATGAAACCTTAGCTAATTTCCGTTCAAAAGATGTGAAGAACTTCAAAATCCAAATCTTTATTTACAACAAAGCTTTCAGAACCAGTCATGATAAAACACAGAGATATAGATTGTTAGAAAAGTAAAAGCACCAAGTAGAACATTCATATCCTCTCCAGATTCTCAGAGAAAAAAACTAAAACCAGTCAAAAGCAGAAAAAATCAGCAAATAAGACAAAGCATTGTAACTTAGAATCACAGACTAACATCTCATAAAACTCTACTGGTATTCTATCAAAACCATGCAAAATAGTTCAAACTTAAGCATAAAGTGAGGTACATGAAAGATCAACAGAACCTACAGTTTGGAAAAGCGGAGGAAACAGATTTGAGAATCAAAGAACGAATTTTTAACACAAAATCTCTACAAAAAGCAGCTTAGCATCCAGAATGTCAGACCTTTATGAATCTCCAACAAAAGCACTAAGAACGACATCAAAGTCCTACCATTTCACTAGATGCGAAGGAAAGGAAAAAAGGCTAAAATTTCATTGATCGACAAGTTGCAGCAGCCAGTAGAACATTGTGCCCCCACTTACTTTCCATCGAAAACCGACAAAAAAAAACCAATTTTTACAGAAGAAGGGTTACCAGTGAGAAAAGTTAGCTAAGTGGTCCTGTGCAGGCGGCTGCCTACAGTATTGCCAGCTGCTTCATTCAGCCTCAAGCCATTTCCTTTGCGTAAACCCTCCCACTCCCTCCCTCCCTCCCACTCCCTCCCTCCCTCTCCCACTCAGTTCCCTCCGTTTTGAGGATGAGGGAGAAACTGGCAGCAGAAAAGGAGGACTTTTAGAAAGGACCTGGGAGAAGAGAGACATTTACTACACAGGCACCAGAAAAAAAAAAGAAAAAAAAGATGGTGACAGAGCAGCAAGGCTTGGAGCTGAAACAGGTATTTTGTTTCTTTCCATCTGGTAGGGGAACTGCTTTTGAGTGTTGCTTTTATATATTTAAATGTGTGATATTTAATTTTTATTTATATTTTCTTTTATTCTTTCAAATGTTATGTGGAAAGATAAATTTAAATCAAACAAATTTCAAAATGTAGAGATTTTTATTTTTTTTAGTGGCATTTAGGCCTCTAAATGAATCAATACACTCGATGAACATCAAACTCGGCTCTATCATGTTAGTTTAAATTAATAAATAAATAAATTTGAACAATTTATATAACTCGAATCATAAATTAATTAAACATGAACATATTCGAACTTGTTAGAACAAATTCATTTGTTGTTCAATAAATAATATGTTAAATACTTTATAGTAAGCTCGAATATAGTTATATCATATATGATATAATATTCATTTAAAATTTGATTAACAAAAATTTATTTAATTATAAATTTAATAGTAAAATATTATTATATTAATAATAATTTAAATTAATTTCTAATTATATATTTATTTTATTCGTAGTTATTAAATATTTGAAAATTAATATGATTTAATTATGAAAGTGAGCATCACTGGTTTTGTCCCTTCTTTTTTTAATATGTTCGATATGAATGCCTTTAATTTTTCTTAATTAATTCTACAATTGATAAATGACTTCACATTATGAGTTATTTTGTAATACTTAATTTATTTAACTTTTATTTCAATTTTTTTATTATTATTTTAGAATTCATTCTTATGGAAATATATTTATTATAAATATTAATTCATTTGTTTAAATGATTTATTCAATTATTTCTTTATTTAGATTTGTAAAATTTATTATATTTTTTATATGAAAATTTAGATACTCCTTTTAACTTTTTACCAATTTATTAGCTCGTTTAAATACTCGTTCACTTGCCATAACTAAATCAAGTTCAAACATTAAAAATTGTAAACAAGTCAAGCATGCACAATATGTGAAAGCTCGCACAAGCTCCAGCCGAACATAAACAACTTATAATTATACGAAGCAAAGTTCAAACAATGACATACTCGGCTTGACTCGGCTCGATTATAGCCTAAGTGGCACTCACTTTATCAAATATAACTAACACTAAGCTTTTATTTAGGTTATTTAATCATAAAAAAAATCACATATTATTTTCTTAACAGTCGCAACTTTATAAGCTTTGAAGTTTACTTTTTCAAACTCTTAAACAAATTGAGCTTTCATAATTTTGTCATTTAAATGTAATAAGAAAATCATGAGTTAATATTTTATTTGGTCAAAATATTCTAACCTTTTTTTATGAAATGAATATTATCATTGTTCCTGTCTGAGTTAGATTTCTTTTCTTAGTGGGAGTGGTACATGAACTAAGTTGAGCCAAGCATGAGCTTATTTACTAAAAACCTCTTCAAGCTTCAATTGAGCTCAATTCTAGATTTTGGCATATTGTTTAAGATTGCTTTTTTTTTTATTCCTTTTTGGTCAAACTTGGTTAGAGTTTAGCTCGAGTTTGATTTATTTTATAAGTATTGAGTTTTAAATGTCATTCAATTTTTTTTCCCTCCAATCCAGACGAAACAATCTGCACGCTCATGCGTACGAGGAGTTCAAACAATGTAGCTCCGTCTTTTCATTAAACAACAACAATGATAAATCTCTATATGAAGTGGGACTAAATACATTGTATGCGCAAATACTGCTGTATATGCATATATAAAAAAAAATTTAATTTTTTTTTCTTGCAGAAGTCAACCCACCGACCAAAGTGGTTGAACCAAAGCCCACTTATTGAAGCCGCTAAACCAAATCCCACTTGTCAAAGTGGCTGAACCAAAGCTCTCCTACCAAAGTGGTTGAATTGAAGCCCACATGTCGAAGTGGTTGAACTGACCGAAGCCCACCTACTGAAGCGGTTGAGCCGAAGCTTGCCTACCAAAGTGGTTGAATCGAACTTGCATGCCAATCTGATTGTGCTTATTTTTACCAAAAAAACGGCCTAACCCACCTTTGAGAGGGAAGGTATTGGAAGAAATCATCATGACTAGTAAAGATATCTGTCAATCCCTTATTAAAAGCGTAACCCGATACTTGAGACTCAATCTATTCATCCTAACACAATGGGCAGATAACGTACTAGCAACACCTTAGTTCTTTGAAACTATGATGTTGCAACTTGCTGAGATATTCTTTTGATGTTTTGATATATGTGGATGGAATTTCTATTTATGATTTTTGGACCCTGAGTTTTTATATGATTATATCATTGATTATTTATAACCTGCTTTTCAGCTTTTGTTCTTTCTCTCATCTTTTTTATTTCTGATTTTTAATGATGCAACTAATTAACTAAACATTCTTATTTAAGGTCGTGGATAAGTGTGCATCATACAACCAAAAAGATAAACCCTCACCATCCATTAACTTTAGAACTATGAATTACTAATTTTATAATCAATATCTTTTTGTAGGTGGATTCATGATTACAAAAATAAATAATGTTTGTTAGTTGGATGTGAGGTTGATGAAGCATATCAAAAGGTATGCAAATAAGTTAGGGTCTGTTTGGGACAGCTGTACCTTATTGAATAATCTGCTGATAATCTATTACAAATTTTTATTTTTTTTTAAAAAAGTCAGACCGCAGCCAGAAAACTGTCACCACACCACACCTAGATAGGTGTGGTGTGAAAACTCTATTTTCAGCGTTTTGAAAACGCATAAGCTACCAAAATAAAGTTAACCTAAACAGACAAGGTGTGTTTTCAAAACACCACCACACCAAATAAGCTGCCCCAAACGAACCCTTAGAGAGAAAACCCTTGACGATTTTCAAAGAGCCTTAGTTATAAATTAAAACAAATGTTGGACACTTTAAAATAATGTATAACTTGATTTTATTGTTAAAAATTTATGATCATGTGACATATCTATGAATATTCCCTGAGGCTGTTCATTTTTCCATCTTTTTTCCATCAGGTTGTAAATTATAGCCTATTTTTATCAACTTAATATGATTCTAGAAATTTCAATCCATTGGTATTGTTTTTGCTACTAGATATTTTTGTTATCATATTGTTTTTATCAATAGAATATAGCTTGTTGTTATTTGGTCATTGCATTTGTATGTGTTTTTTTTAATATATATTGATACGACACCAATAAATTTGCATCATCCTGCACGAATCTCGAAGCATGACACGGATCCCGAGACGATATTTTGAACAAGAAACATTCAAAACTTGATAAAAAAGTCATCTATAGCTCTGATTTCAGCAAACTTATAGTCAAACTGACCGGCTCGATGAGACGGACCTAATGATATAAAAACTAGTCCAATCCGAGTTAAATCAAGCTCAGATCAAGTCATTAAACCACCCTTAGAAGACTTCCGGACAAATTTGGAAAGTCAAACGGCTGTCAAATATGGCAAGTTTATACTCAAATCGAGCGGCTCGACAAGACGAAAACAATGAGCCTAAGATCATTCAATTCTAACATCATTAAGGCACTCAAATGTCCATTAAATGTCGTATGATCGAGGGAAGCCTTTCGAACCGTCCGATCAAAATGGTTCATATTCCTGCATTAATTGCACCCAAAATATTATAAATAGAGCTTCATCCCTCTAATGAAGAGAAAGGAAGTCTAAAGAGAGTCTGAGGTCTTGAGGAGAAACTGCAACTCAGCATCACCACCAATCGTCGTCGACCACCACCGACCTCCGTCGTCAACCACCGACGACCTCCGTCATCGACTGCCGTCGATTGTCATTGATCCCCGACGACCAACACAGGTCATCGTCAACCTTCACCTACTGTCATCGATCACCACCAACCAGACGCCGTCAGTTGACGTTGTACCTTGAAATATATAGTTACCATTTCTCGTATGTGGGACAAGAGATTTTTGTAATCATCAATCAATAGTGGATTTCTGGAACTGGGTCAGGCCCCATGGTTTTTCCTTACGGGTTTTCTACGTAAAAACTTATGGAGTCATCACCGCTTTTTTTTTATTTCATCTGTGTGTGTGTTGAACTTTTGTACAACGTTAAGATGATAATTTTTTACTCTACCGCCACGAATTTTTTAGCACGCATCAGTTTGGTGCCGTCTGTGGGAAGCTCTCAATCCCACCACTGAAGTACTTGCTCAATTTTCTACATGGCCACCAGACAAAATATTCGGGAGAACAAAGCAACCCGCTCTAACACCCATCAATCCAGGGAACAGTCACAAAGTCAAGGACGACATGTTTCTTCATCTTCCCGCCCTGGAAGACATTATTCAACTAATAAAGGGGTTTCGGGTCCTTCTATGGAAGAACGAGTGTGTAGAATGGAGAAGTCTCAACTGGAGATCATACAGTTCCTACAAGGGACCCAACAACCATTGTCCACACTGATGAACGAAACTCATTTTTCATTAAATCTACGACCTACGAGAAACATACCGCTCGGAGGGACTCGTACCAGCCCCCATGCTCAAGAAGGAACAGTTCCATTGCCAGGACGTAATGTTGAACTTCTAGGCAGCACAAGTTCCACTCATCCATCTCATACAGCTCCCATGGCACCACCACATCTTGCTACCATTCCAGATGATGCCATACGTAACGAACTACATCGCCTCGTCTGAGAAGAGTTCCCTCTAGAGAAAAAAGATCATTTCTATACTCACCATAACATCCTTGAATCCTCTCCTTTA
>NEWO01000045.1:1373904-1414366 GCA_003013225.1 Phalaenopsis aphrodite
CTTTTCCCTCGCCGTTTGCTTCTAGAAGGCATTTCTGCTGGTTGGCCGTTACGCTGTTGCTGAATTCCTTTTTTATACCCCGAATCTCTCTGTCTCTCTCTCTCCTTCTCTCCTCGCTCTTCTCCTTTCTAATGGTTGGTTCGATTTCTACAACAGGGTTCCAGCTCTGTTCTGCTGGATTGGTATCTCTCTCTCTCTGTCTCCTTTTCGCGTGTACATGTTAGTTTTATCGCAATAATTAGTCAATCAAGATTGTAGGTTTTCTGAGTTTAGGTCATCTTTGAATAAAGTCAGGAATTTGAGCTTTTTCAATCACCATATTCTGCTGAAAACTTATTATTTTTATTATTGCTTCACTTTTTCAAAACGAATTGTTGCGGAATAATGGCCTCATGATGCATTTGTGATAGGAAACTGACTACGGGGAAGATAAAGGAGGAAACCTATCCTCCTTCAAGTGCAGGACATCATTCAGCTGTGATGGATCCTTTTGTTCTGTAACTCAATTGTTTTTGGAGGAATGGATTCAATGAAAGGAGAGGGTTGTAGAAGTATTGGAGATGTTGGTGGTGAGGTTAAGGAAAGATCAAATTCTCAATTGACAGGACATGGGAGCCTGAGCAATAGGGATATGTTCTTTAGGGCTGATCAGATTGATCTTAAGAGCTTGGATATTCAGTTGGAGAAAAAGCTTTCGAAGATTTGGTTGAATGATGTGCTTGGATCCAGAAGACCCAAGGAGGAATGGGAAATTGATCTTTCAAAGCTGGAAATAAGGTACGTTGTAGCACATGGGACATATGGTACGGTGTATCGAGGCATTTATGATGGCCAAGATGTTGCAGGTAAAATACCTGTGTTTTTCAGTAAACTCTTGCATCTATGAAGCTTATATTTACCTGCTAGCTCTTGAATACAAACTGTATTATTTGTCATCGCAATTGCTGGTATTTTTTAGTTTTTGTTAGCGTGATTGATTTTCATGTTTTTCATTTCTATGCTTCATGGTTAAATTCAATGCATGTTTCATTGAGAATATTTATTGTTAGGTAATAGATAGCGACTGGCAAAACACATGATGATGTGAAGTTTTTTAAAAAAAGGGAAAAAAAATTGATGAGAATACACATAGTTATGTGGTTTTATGAGATCCACCTATGGCTTGGCAGTATAGAGATAGAATAATTCAGTAATTTTTAAAAAGAATAGAAGAGGAGGTTAGCCTTCACACAAAGTTGGAGTTAAGAACAAAGATATCACTTTGTGAAGATGATGGCAATTTGTGGAGAAGAAGTTGTTGTTGCGACTTGCTGCAAGAGCCCAAGTGAAAGCTTCTTTTGCTATAGCCAAAAAGTTCTCCTTTTCAAGTAACCGAAACCAAGAATACCTCATTCTTCTTGATGAAGTGGGAGACTTACGTCCCAATTTCAAGCACCTAAAATGTTCATCCCTTTGGTATCTCGGTTGACAATAACTTTGAATTTGCGTTCTCTTTTTCCTTTATTTGCTTGTGGTTGCAGGGTGGTGCTAAATCATCCATTTTAAAATTCTATTTATAGTGGTAACATGGAATGATTCTAAACTAATAGAATTTATTGCATGAAATTCTAACACATTACAAAATATCTTAATGCCGAAAGATCTCTCAAAATCAATAAGAGGATGTTTAGTTTGTTGCAAAATGAGTGCACTGAAATTCTTTTGGGGGAGTTTCAAAAATCAATGTGTTTGCTCAAATGAATTTCAAATGCAGTGCAAAGTTATAATACATTTGTAATTAATTTGAAATTAATTCTCTAGTTCTTTTTTAATGTATTTAGGTGAATTTCAAATAACACCACTCTATACAAAGTATTGCTCATCGTCGCCGTCACTTGCATCCATCGCCGCTGTCATTATTGTCCCCCATCAACTCTTTGTTGTTTCCAGCCCTTCGCCTGTTGTCTGGGCCCCCGTGGACCACTTATTTTAAATCGATTTTATTTTTCTTCAAACCAAATAAAAAAATGTAAAGTCATGCATTTATTTTATATTGAATCAAAATATTTCAAATATATTACATTACTTTTACACAGTATTCTTTTTTTAGCAAACCAAACAATGCCCAAGTAGTTTCTCTAATATTGCAGAAGTAAAATAACATGTGCAATACATTCTCATAGATCATAAAAATGATTTAGTTGAGATTTTCATTTAGAAGTAATTCAAATACGGCTTATGAAGAAAATTTGTCTCTAAGACACATTATTTATTTCTAGATAGAGTATATTGGACCTATACAATTATGTGTCTTTTCTATTTGGTTGCATAATTATTTGTAATTTATTCAGGTATTTTTGTCTGTTTGCTTTTATGTTCATCTATTCTGATACTGTTCATTTTTTAGTAAGAAGCTATGCTGCATTTTTAGGTACCTCTTGATCGTTGCTTTTTAGCGTAGTAGTTTTGTAAAAAGAGGATGGTGCATAAATGAAGGATTGAAGATGCTAAGGAGGGGAACTTGATGAAAATTAGGGGAAATGATGAAAATGCATTGAAAATTCATCAGTGAGCTAATATATATCTTCAACTTTTACATCTCAAATTTTCTTTTTCATGCTGAGATTTTGGAAGATTCAATTAGAAGAATAGAAGGTTACCAAAGAGTTGTGAGTTTCAGTTAGAGAATAGATAGATAAAAGGTTAACTTGAAACTATGATGCATATTAAGCATTGTCTAAGTATAAGGAAGAGGAAGGATGGATAAATCTTATTCTAGAGATTAGAGAAGAAGAGCAATTGATAAAATAATATGTGGGAGAATGCTCATGGTAGATGAAAATAGTGTACATTATCTTTGTATAAGAAAATACAATGGAATCTAGAACCCAAGATGTGCTAGAATATGTACATTATCTTTTTTAAAGTGCAATCAATCTGAAGGAAGAAATAATATGAGAGGGGGGAGGTGGGTAGCTAAGAGTGGTGAAGAAGATGATCATAATCCTCTAGGAAAACTTTGACAAAGCATTAAGTACAATTGGGACTGATGGTAACAAGGCAGAGACATGCTGAGCTATAGAAGGATAGCCAAGTTTCTCTAAATAATGATAGAGTGAGTGCTTTTTCCGTTGACAATCTTGATGATGGGAATGAGTTATGACCATAATAACGACTACCATTTCAAACACCTTGTTCACAAGAACTATTAACATCCCTTGTTCTAATGGAAAGAGCAAAACACCTTGTTCACAAGAACTATTAACATCCCTTGTTCTAATGGAAAGAGCATTATGATTACACTCATAAGAGAAACAAAGCAGATAACTTGTTGACTTGAAAAACATGAGAGGGAGTAGTAGTGATATTCAGGACAACAAAAGCCTACCATCAATTGAGCTGAGATAGATTGTAGGGAGGAATGAAGAAAGTAGATGAACTTGAAAACAATAAAATTTTCATTTTTTTTATAACTAACATGGTTTGCAATAAAAATATGATAATGAAAAAGTCCATCCCATTTTTTTCAATATGTTGTTAAAGTTCCAAAGAAATTTTTTTTCTTATTCAAAAGATAATAATTTAGAGTAAAGAGTGTATACCTGATAAATATTGTTACCTCGACAATATATGGAAAGGAGAAAGTCTCACATTGCTATGGTAGGCTCATAAAACCTCAAAAGATAATAATTTAGAGTAAAGAGTGTATACCTGATAAATATTGTTACCTCGACAATATATGGAAAGGAGAAAGTCTCACATTGCTATGGTAGGCTCATAAAACCTAATGATAGAGGTGAAATCTGGTTCAAGGCTATTGAACATCTATATCACAATTACATAATTAGAGGTAGTGTAATTAAAAGTGTTCTTTAGGACTGAAATAAAAGCAAGTGGTGTCCCAACACATTGCTTGCCTTCTATGCACAAGCTAGCATCCAATTATGCACCTTGCACTATTTAGCCACATCACATCATAGCACTATACACTCAACTTTGTGTTAAAATATATATATATTTTTTTTTCAAATTTCATAGTTCAGTTTAGCTTTTGCTATAATAACTATTAGAATTATTAACCTAATTATTAGGCTAATTACTGCTGCAATTATTATTAGCTTTTGGTTGATTTTATTTGTTTCCTTTATTTCCATTTCTATAGTTATGTATTTCTAGTTGGTCTATTTCTGAAGTAATGTATTTCTTTTATTAGGATATTGTAATATGTATTTATACCTCTCTTCCTATCAATAAAAGCATGCCACACAATTCTCTAAATTTAACATAGCATCAGAGAAAAGTTCTAATCCTAGAGCCTCTAACCTAGCTGCCGCCCACCAGCTGTAAGGCTCTCCCAACAGGTTTTCTGCTTCCAGGATTAGCTCTAGTGCCTGCAGGCGCTTCTTTACTGCGCCTACTTGCTTCTTCCGGCCTGTTCCAGCCGCCAAAAAATAGATAGGGTTGCTGCCTTTGCATCTGCTGCGCCTCCTTGCTATTGTAAGACTGTTCCCACGCTTTTGCCAGCTTGTTCCAGCTGTAGAAAATAGGTTGGGTTGCGTCCTTTGCGTCTGCTAGTCTGTTCCAGCCGCTGTAATTCTTTATGCTGCAAAAAATAGGTTGGTTGGCCTCCTTGTTGCTTCTACCGCCTATTCCAGCCTCTGAGATTCGTTTCTGCCAACCTGAGCTTTCTCTAGCCAGCCAGAGTTTTTGCTGCCTAATTTTTGTCGTTGGGTCTTCCTCTGTTCAGGTTCCAAGACATTCCTATGTCTCATCAACCCAACGTCACATTTGGCTTTGTTGGAATCATGGTAGACTCATCTACTAGTAGTACTCAACATCTTTCATTCCTCCTCAAGACACTTGTGATTACTCACAAATCCAATCATAGTCAAGACAAGTGTTCAAAAATCCATGGGAAACTGACATACAAACACTCAACCAAATACTCCTCTGCCTAGGGTCTCACTAGAACAACATAATCTTTTAGACCATCAACCTCCCACACTCGCTAAGATATCACCCCCATGACACTCACTTCTTTTTCTAGTCCATTGATCATTGAGTCATGTACGGACACTCCTAAGCAAAATGGAGTAGTTGAGAGGAAAAACTGACACATTCTCGAAGTAGCTCGCTCCATTTTGTTTTAATCTAATGTCCAGAAAAGATTTTTGAATGATGGTGGGTTTGCTGCCACATATCTCATCAATATAATTTTCACAAAAATTCATTACTTTAGAACTTCATTAGTCATCTTGATGTCATGTTTCTCAACAAATCGGTTCTTCACCACTCTTGAAGCCAAAATTTTTGGATGCACTGCCTTTATTCAAAAAACAACTCCTAATCGTAGTAAGCTTGATCCTAGAATCCATAAAATGTGTCTTTTTCGGATATTCTGCCACTCAAAAAGCTATCGATGTCTTGATCCTACCACAAATAAACTCTATGTAAGTGCAGATGTTTCCTTTTTTTGAAAGTTTTCCCTACTTTCCAGTCACTTTCTAAAATGACGGGGAGCTTGATTTCTTAGACACTATTTCTTATTTGATCTATGTGGATATTTCTCCTACTACTATATCCAAGGAGCCCTCTGTTGCTTTGGATGCACAACCTACCAAACAACCAAAACCTCCTCCCATTTTATACTTGACGCACTCATGATCCCACTTTGGAGCCCGCTAACTCTTTACAAGATCTGGAATTCGCTCTGAGTGACTTTTCCAGAATTGACACTACTCTGAATGAGGAGGTGAATTCTCCTGTTGAAGTATATAATCAGACCAGCTTTCTTTATTCCATGAAAAAATATATCTCTTTCTACAGTATCGCCGAGCTATAAAGCGTTTGTTTTTGCCCTGATAGATTATCATTCCCCATCCAATATTGAAGCAACATTAGCTGACCCTTCCTGGAAAGCTGCAGTAATGAATGAAATGAATGCCCTTCAACGGAATCATACATGGGATATTGCAGATCTTCCTCCGAGTGAGAAAACAGTAGTGTCGTTGGATTTTTTGCACCAAGTTTAACTTTAATAGATTGTTAGAATGCAACAAGGCACAGTTAAGTCCAAAGGCTACTCACAGAATACAGAGTTGATTATGAGGAAACATTTACTTCAGTTGCTAAATTAAACACTATTTGGGTTCTATTTTTCCTTGCTGTAAATTTGAACTTGTCTTTGATGCAACTGAATGCTAAAAATGCTTTCCTAAATGAGGATGTCACAGAGAAGGCGTATATGTGCCTCCCTTCTGGTTTTGACTCTACTGTTCCCCAGAGATAAGTGTGTCGACTATAGAAGCCTCTCTACGGACTGAAGCAATCCCAAGGGTCTGGTTCAATATGTTCACAAAGGTGGTAATGGGTCATAATTTTTGACAGATCAAATCAAATCACACTTTCCTCTTTCGACATTCCTCTAGTGGCAAAATTGATCCTTATCGTCTATGTCGACGATATTGTGCTCACATGTGACGATCTACCAGCATTGGAATCTCTGAAAGGTATTCTTGCCACTTCATTTGAAATGAAGAACTTCAGATCACTTCGGTACTTCTTAGGCATGGAAGTTGGTCGATCATCTCGGGCATTTGCTTGTCTCAGCGCAAATATGTGTGCTTGATCTATTAACAAAGAATAACATTCTCCTTTTGCAAACCCATGAAAGTCTCAATGAATCTCAATGAGAAACTATCTGATGTTACCGATACGCTTCCGGTAAACAAGACTCACTACCAACGACTTGTGGGGAAACTCATTTATCTTGCCTATACTCGTCTCGACATTTGCTATGCAGTAGCTATTGGGAGTCAATTCATGTATGATTCTAATGAGCACCATCTCTGAGCTGTCCATAGGATCCTTCACTACTTAAAGGACAAACTAGGCCCAGGTTTTTTTTTTGTGCTACACCTTATTTTATTGTTGTTTATACATATGCGGTTGGATTGGATTTGTCCATGATCGGGCGATCAACCTTAGGATATTGCTCATTCATGTGGGAAAATTTTGTTGTGGAAAAGCAAAAACAGTGTTTTGGCCCGGAGCCGTGCTGAAGCCGAGTTTCACTCCATGTCCTTTGGTATTTGTGAAGCTCTCTGGTTACGCATCATGCTCCATGAATTGCATATGCTATTCTCTGTTCTTCTCCAGTTGATCTGTGATAATAAAGCAGTCATTAATATTGCCCATAATCCGGTCTAGCATGATCAAATCAAACATGTGGAGATTAACAAACTTTCATTAAGGAGAAGCTCGATTCAAGGAAGATTTGTATTCCATTTATCTTATCTAATGGTCAATTAACATATATCCTTACCAAGAATCTTTCTCGGCCATTGTTTGACGACTTCAAATCCAAGTTGAACATGATGGACATCTATACTTCAACTTGAGGTAGAGTATTGAAATTATTTGCCTAATTTTTAGGCTAATTACTACTGCAATTATTATTAGTTTTTATTTGATTTTATTTGCTTCATTTATTTCCATTTCCATAGTTATGTATTTTCTTGTTAGTCTATTTCTGGATTTGTCTTTCTTTTATTTGGATCATGTATTATGTATTTATACCTCTCTTCCCATCAGTAAATTATGCGGAACTATTCTCTAAATTTAACAAAAACCATACACGAACATTTGTTTCTTCTAAATATTTTTTGGTATTTATTGAGTTGTTACTCATTACTTTTTTGTTCTCTCCAGTTCGAGTTAGTTACTTCTGAACGATTTTTCTCTTTGCATTTTCTCGTTTGCTAGGTTTTTTTAACATTTCTTATTGGTTCTTGTTATGAGTGTTAGCAACTTCTTGCTCCCATTATTTTTTCAACATCTCATCTTAAGACTCTCCTGCTTTATGTAATTATGTATCTTTGTCTCCGGTTAGTTACTCTGTCTCATTAGTATGATTTTAAGTATTCTTTCAGGCTTCATTTCTTTTTTTCATATTTTTTATTATCATTTTTGGCTTTATGATTTTGAAAATTATTGTTATTGAACCTATAATAACTTTTGTTGAAAAATATCACCTCATGTGATTTAAGTTTGATTAATTAAATTGTGCATTGCATTGTGCTTAATGCTGTGAAAATAATGATAGGAGGGTTTCCATTTGGTGTCTTTAGTGTTCATTTGTTTAAGTGGTAGAGAATTGAGATAATAGTTTTTCATTTTTATCCCATGAGGAAATGAAAAACATATATTAACATTAAGTTTGGTGGAAGCATTAATTTGGAAAGATGGTTTGTTTCTAGTAGAGTAGTAGTGAAGCCATAGGTGAATACCAAAATAAAAAAGGGTGGAGATTAGGCAATCATAGGACTAGCACATGGAAAAGAGAGTTGCTTTAGGTGGATCAAGGGTTTTGAAGATGTACAACTGGGCAGCGCCATAGGGTTAGGAAATGAACATGAGCTAAATGGTTTTGTGATGAATGGGCAGTAAGGTGTTGTGGTAGACATGTTCATTAGGGACCGAGCTTTTTTTTTAAGGACTAGGGCTTGAATATGACAGATGAAAGCAATGTGCTAGTGAGTGATGTGAGCAAAAGGGACTTGGTGGACTAGTCATAAGGGGCATTAGAGGGTGAGGAGTAATGTGAGCGTGAGGATAAATAGACAAGGAATGATAAAAAAAGAGATCAACTAGGGAAGGGAGATGGATGAGATGTTAGCTAGAGTAGAACCCTAACTCTCTAAGAACATGTTGTGAGGAAGAATTCTTTCATCTGTATCTTTTTGTTTCAACATTCCTATTTATGAAAAAATATGAAGAAAATAATGAGAACATTGTTATGCCGCCAAGCTGTGAACCGGTCCTAGAGGGACTGGTCCAACATCCCCCAACTGGCCAGGCGGGTCGGACGCGTCCACGAGAAGAAACGGAGCGGGCGACAGAAAAAGGAAAGGAGCGAGGTGCTGCGACAGAAAAAGGAAGGGAGCAAATGAGATCTACAAGAGCCTTAATCACATATTCAAGGAAGAGAAATTAAAGGAGTTTGGAGAGAAAGCTTGGAAGGGAAGTTTTTGAATTACCGAGAGAGAATACTATTAAAGGGAGTAACGTAGGGCTTATTTTTTATGCATGTTTGTTGTTGGCTGTTGTATTCTTTCGTTTGGTGGTGTTCCTAGCAACGTCTATGGTTGTGTGAGAGCCGATCAACTTCTAGAAAAGTAGATACCATTGTATCTTGCTGCTTTCATTTATTTTCATAAGAGCAGCCCTTATTCGTGTTTTTTCCACCTATCTATTGCGTTTTCATCGTGTTTTATCACTGATTTTAGTGCCGAGGCGTATCAAACATCCTCAAATATGAGAATACAGTATAACAACAAAAAAAAAACAAACCTTACTAATGTAGCACGTTCCTATCATAACCCCTTTTAATTTAGTACTTTCAAATGTTAACTTATATGCATGCAAATGCATGCTAAAATATTCTAAGATTACTTCTGCATGAATAAGCATTTAAAATATAAAAAAAATTAATTACAGCCAATATTATAAGCTAATAAAGAAGATTTAGAAACCACCGAAACCATAAAATATGGCAGTCTGTGCTACCGTGGAAGTTTTGATGTGTCTTTATTGTATTTGTATTTTTACCATACCAATATTATTTGTTGACAATTTTTTATATTGGTTTTTACATATAGAGGTTCCTAAATAATGGTTGTTACATGTAAAAGTCCCAAAAAATTAAAATTACAGGTGAAGGTTTTCAGTTACGGGGCTCATGCATTTTAATTTTTGGGGCCTTTACATGCACTAACTATTTTTTAGGGACCTCTATATGTAAAAACCCCTTCTTTATATGGTTTTTTGTTCTTTCTGTCTTTTCTTTCATTAACTGCATAAATATACTAAATCTCATCTCTGTTTGCTAAAACTCTTTTTTATTCATGCAAGAATTATACTTGGATTTTGAGTCGCCTATTATTTGATTTTAGAAGTATATATTAATGAACAACTGTACTGGTATGTCAGATAATGAAAGAGATAAAAATATGAACTGTAGTGGGGTATGAATGGGGTAGGGTGTGTGGTGCTCCAATGTTACAGCAGCGAACTGTTATATTATGACTAGTTGATTTGTATTCGCTTACTTAGGTTGGAAGTTCATTTATACTGCTTTTCATCTAACATTATAGCTTTTATTTTTGCACAATGTGTTGGGATACATCATTTCTACTTTGTGCTCTTCTTATGCACTTGCATTTTCTAATCAGCTTTTTAGTCAATTAAGTTGGAGAGAGGAGATATAGCCTTGTGATAGATGAACTTTAGTTAAAGCTCGGATAGATGAACTTTAGTTTCAGACAAATATCAGAATAAAAAATATGAAACAAGGATCAAAATCTGACTATTTGTTGATGGCCATTTTAGTCCCACACTGTATAAAAGATTTGATTTTGCCTCCGGGTCAATAACTTTTCCATTAAAAGTAATAAAAATTGAATATAAAGTTAAAGAGTGGTGTTAAAAAAAGAATGTTTTCCAAATTTTCATCTTTTCTCTTGAATTTTGTTATGAAATCTAATTTACCGGTTACTTTTTTATGATATTTATAGGTAACATTCCTGATGTTTTTTTAATTAATCCTGTTTGTTTGTCGGTTCTCTTTATTTTTGATGTTATTATACTTCTCTGAGTTCTGAAGTAAGAATGAAAACAAATCGATCTATATTAAAGAGTGATCATCATATAATTCTTCACTCGATTAATACTATCAGACTTTACATGCTATGATTTCAATAAATTTCAAAGCTTTCCGAGCAGTAAGAGAGCTTCTCTCCATTGTTTCAGTGAAGCTATTGGACTGGGGAGTGGATGGAGATCCAACTGATACTGTAACTGCTGCTCTTCGTTCATCATTCCGGCAAGAAGTTGCTGTGTGGCACAAACTTGACAACCTAAATGTGACAAAGGTAACTTTTTGTTTAGTTGTATACCTTCTATATATTTTGGTTGGTTTAATATCCCTTTTTTTTTTACTATTTTCATACATACCAGTCAGTTATTATGTATTTATATATGTAACACCTAAACTTTAACTTTTGCATAATGCCGCCTTACCCATGCATGGAAAGGTGTATTTCACTTTTTAGAAGTTAAAATAGTGACATTTTAGATGTGATATGAAAGATTTGGGTGGTATAAATGTAAAAAAAATAAAGTTTAGATGTTTGATATTAAGTACGTACATAAGAATTGTGTTTAATGTATGTAAATGCCCCAAAAAAGAATTGATTGATCTCAAAATTTGAACTTGCTTGAGATTCTAGCTCAGCCACAAATCGTCGGGACATGGTTTTTTTCATGTTTTAGAATTGCAAATGTTTTCATTAAGCTTCATTCTTTGATTTATAATTTGACACTTTGTCTTTACATCATTTTTCATCACAGTTTATTGGAGCATCAATGGGAATCACAGACCTGAAAATCCCAAGCTGTAACTCGCTTCCGGCACGAGCATGCTGTGTTGTCGTGGAATACGTTCCTGGAGGCACATTGAAACAATATCTTATCAAACACAGTCGAAGAAAACTTCCTTTCAAGGTTGTGATTGAGCTCGCTTTGGATCTTGCTAATGGGTGAGAATTCTGGCTGCGCCTAATATTTCATTTTTTTTGGGCATTTACATACATACGACATAATTCTTATGTATTTACATATCTAACACCTAAATATTTATAATTACGTGCCTACCACTCAAATCCTTAACATCACGTAAAAAAAAAACCATCATCACCATCCTTTTAAAAGAGAAATGCACCTATCACAACAAGATGTTATAACTGTAGATGTAAAAATTTGGGCGCTAGACATCGAAATACATAAGAATTATGTGGTTTGTATGTAAATGTCCCTTCATTTTTACTGAAAATTTTATTTTATTGTTCATTTTTATTAATAATGTCTTTCAGCCTGAGTTATCTTCACTCAAAAAAGATCGTTCATCGAGATGTCAAAACCGAGAACATGTTGCTGACTGCAAATAGAGCTGTTAAGATTGCCGACTTCGGTGTTGCTCGTGTCGAAGCTCAGAATCCCAAAGACATGACTGGTGAAACTGGGACTCTTCAATACATGGCTCCAGAGGTGATCTTTCTCATGAGACATGCTTCATAAAACTATTACGTTATTATGATAAAATTGTGTTGTGGCATTTACATACATACCGCCCAATTCCTATCTATTTACATATCGAAAGCCTAAACTCTACTTTTATATTTATACCATCCAAATATTTTATATCATATCAAAAATATCATCTTTTTTTTAAAAAAAAAGTGAAATACGCCTTTTCATTCATAGGTAAGGTGGCTTATATGTAAAAATAGAAGTTTAGGTGTTAAATATGTAAATACATAGGAATTAAGTGGTACGCATGTAAATCTAGTGATTGTGTTATTAGTATCAAGCTGAAATATGTTATTTTGGATTTGAAAATCCTTTTTTTTTTCATTGGTTTATTGATAGAAAGCTTTAAAATTTTGTAGGTTCTTGAAGGAAAGCCTTACAATAGAAAGTGCGATGTCTATAGCTTTGGCATTTGCTTGTGGGAGATATACGCTTGTGATATGCCATACTATAAGCTTACTTTCACAGAAGTCTCTTATGCTGTCGTTCACCAGGTAATTTTTTTTTTAGTTTTTAAAAATATTTTATCCTTGTTGATTCATATAGGTTATTTATATGATGAAGATGCAACTCATCATATATTTCTTTCCTGTGAAAAAAAAAGTTTAGGCAACAATTAAGTCAGTAATAACCAAATATGTGAAGATCAAAATGGATGGATGGTAAAACTAAGAATGATAGTGTAAAATAATTTTGCTATCCAATATAAAGCAATATTTGCAATAATATGGTAGACTAGCTAAAATAAATGTAAAATGTGAGACGATAAAATTACTGTCAAAGACATTGGAGAAGTATTAGACAGTGTAACTTGGTTGGAAGTTGTGGAAGAAAGTGTTGCAAAGAATGTGATAAACCAAACATTCGATGCACGATATAGCGAATGTAAATCTAAACAAAAGATTGAATAAGCTGACTCTGATTCATTGAGATAAGGCTAATGACAATGATGATATAATGTAAAATCCATTCACTTAATTTTTGTTACTCATGTAACCACCGATAACAAAGTATCTAAAGGTTCCAGTTTTTTTTATCTGAATGGATTTTTTCACTTGTCATTTTAGAAGTTATGTATTGCAGAGATGAGAATGCTTAGGTGGATGAGTGGCTTGACACTTAAGAGATAAAATGTGAAACGAATCTATCTGTGAAGGGTTGGTGTAGCTCCAATGGCAGATAAGATTAGCGAGAGCCGCCTTAGATGGTTTGGTCACATTAAACATCGACCATCTGATTATCCGGTCAGGAGAGCAGATTTTTTAGATTCCACTTATGTTAAGAAAGACAGAGGTCGACCTAAAAAGACTTGGGCATATTGTATAAATTAAAATCTTAATGTATTAGAATTAAATGAAAATTTGACACTCAATAGGACACAATGAAAAAAAAGGATTCAAGTAGCTGACCCCACTTAGTGGGATAAAGGATTCTTCTTGTTGTTTTTATTGTTTTGATTAACCAATAGTAGTATTAATACATCTAAAATTCATTTGAATTCAAGGACTTCTAAGTGCGCTAAAAATATGAGCTATGATTTATCTTAAGACTATTCCATGTTCATGGCAATATCTAATCAAATTGTTTTATAACATTTGTCTTCAAAATCTTGATTTTTTTTTTTATTAAACATATGAATTTGAACTGAAGCTAAATAATTCTTCACAACAACTTTGACAGAACTTGCGACCGAAAATACCATGGTGTTGCCCAAACTCATTGGGAAATATTATGAAGAAATGTTGGGAGGCAAACCCGGACAAAAGACCGGAGATGGATGAGATTGTCAAGCTTTTGGAGGCAATCGATACAAGTAAAGGAGGCGGCATGATACCCGAAGACCAGCTACAAGGTTGTTTTTGCTTTTCGACTCGTGGTCCTTGATTCTATTTAATATCAGGGCTTTCATATTTTACTTTTATAACATTGGTTTCATAAACCTATGCATCAGTTGTATTTAATTTTTAAACAATTGTTAAGAAATTAAAAAAAAAATTGTCTTATGCATGTAAATGCCTCTAATTTTTTCAAAAATTATATAGATTGATTATGGTTGATTTGTTGGAGTTTATATTTTTTTAGATTATCATATGGATTTGATTGTTATTGATACTATGCAAAGTCAATATAAATAAGACTAAAATTTGAGTTTGATGGCATTAAAGTATGGTTAATTGAATGATTTATGGATGCAAATTAACATTGTATATTTTCTATCATTATAAGAATATATGTGAGGATAAGAAGGAAGTTTACATACATGTCACTTAATTTCTACATATTTATATATTATAACCTAAACTTCAGTTTTTACATGTCACCTTACCCATTTATGGAGAGGTGTATTAGAATATTGATGTTTTTTTATATGATATGACAAATTTATGTGATATAAATGTAAAAAAAAATGAGATTAAGGTGTTAAGATATGCAAATACATAAGAATTTGGTTGTATGTATGTAACTGCCCCTAAAATTATTTGTGGTGTCATATTATGCATGGTAAAAGAATTTAATTTTATTTGAGTAATCTTAGATGGTAAAACTCATAGATTATTTGACATAATAGATAGACTATTCATTTGGATTTTATTTTGTAATGCTATATTTATGGCACAATTAACTTCAAAATTTTCAAAATCTAACATTTTGCTACTTGCCAAATTGTAGATTAAGATATGTTTCAACTCATTGAGAATCTCACTATATAAAAATAATACAATAAAATTACCAAAAAAAAAGAAAAACTCTAGACATATAAAGCATTTTATTTATCTTTTCCCTCACACATATATTGTAGGGCTAATCTAATATCATCAATAAAAAAGCTCACTCTATATAAAGTTAAATTATGTTGTTATTAAATGTAACTATAAGATTAAGAAATTCACATTAATTTATAACCTAATAGAACTAGATGCTTGAAGAGCTCATTTTGATGAATGTTTATTCCTTAATTATGCTTGATGTAAAAATGTATAGCTTGTGATGCTTTTTTGTTGAAAGTACTATGATTTTTTTATAGTTTTTAAATCCTAAGAAATAAAGATATATGTGATTTTTCCACACAAAGCTTTTTTAGTTTGAGTACTCCTATATCATTATGCTAATGAGTACTTATCACATTATAAATATGCATATTAAGGCCTTACATTTGCATGCTTGATGTATGATTAAACAATTATGAAGTTTAGCATCCAATAGTTTTTCATAGTATAATTGAAATGAGTGATATTCATTTTCCTATTAGATGATGCATGACTAAAAGATTTACCAACTTTAAAGCATGTATTTATCATTAAAAAATAATAACAAGGAGTTGGACATTTCAAGGGTTGGATATTGGAAGATGTCAAACAATGCTAGCTGGCCAACTATCACTCAATATTGAGAGTAGATGAGCGACAATGAAATATAAAGATTGATATCGGGAGCTGGATATTAGTGATTGTCATAAGTAGGATGTTGATGAATGTTGATCAACTACGAACATCTGACGATGTTATCCATTTAATGTGCATCATTGTGGGTTGAAGTGCATCAACAAAATGGTGATGTCACAGATTAAGAGTTAGATGTTGATAAATGTTGGAAGAGACATTGGTGAATGTTAGTTGAACAAAGAATTTAAATGACATTGGTCATAGATGATCAATTTGATGGGCTAATCGATGTTAGAGAGGGCAATATCAAATGTTGATAATTATGTTACTATGGACATTGTGAGTTAGTCATTGATCAATTGTGAATATTGGGAGTTTTCTAATGGACATTTGAGATCATGGACCAACGATCACCGAGAATGAATGAAAACTAGTGGCAAGAGCTAAATGTCAGTGGACTCTGGTATATTTTGGAAGGTACATGTCATTGGTTGGTGAATGGTAATTGGAAAAAAAAAAGAATAATGGCATGCATCAATAGTTGGACATTGATAAATATTGGTCATTGAATGTTTGATAACTTTGATTGTTTATAGAATTCTAACAATGTTGGTTTGTGGATGTCCAATTTTATGGGCTAACAATAATGATGAGCCTTGAGGGTTGTAATGCAGTTTGATGTTGGAAATTGAGCATTAGAAAATCAATTTAGTATGGAGGACATCGATCATGGAGTATGTGATAATGATTATCGATGTCAGTCAATTTGAAATTACTTTGGTAGACAAAGGTTATTAATTGATTTGTATCACATGCTAAGCGATGATGAGCATTAATAAATCAATAATTGATTTTGGATTATGAATGATGGCATACATCACTCTAAATTTGTTTATAATTATATATATATATATATATATATATATATATATATATATATATATATATATATATATATATATATATATATATATANAGGTAATACCATTCTTATCCAAAATTATCCTATACACTTCATTTGATTATCTGAATAATTATCCTTTTATCTTTTCAATTGTAAGCTTACAAAATTTTGAGATCATTAGAGGCCTTAAGCAACCTTATAAATTTATAAAGATGTTTCTACTTCCTTGATGTAGGCCCATTTACAGTTGGGTACGAGAGTTTTTAGGTTCATTAGCTTCCTTCTGTTGAGATGAGATATCTTGTTTGTATATTGCTAAAGACATCACTTGACCTTAAATTATTCCATAATTTTTTTGAACTGATAATTAGTGCACTAAGATCCATTTTTTGTTAAGAAAATTATAAAATTACTAACTACTCTATCCTTCTCCATCTTTCCATTTATTAAAATTCTAAAGAAAAACTTTACCATGTCAAAATGTGAGGATTTTCTCACCAAAACTATGAATATATAGTTAACTCAACTATATATTTTAATATTTCCAAGGCATCAAAGCACATGAGAATCACATGCATTTTTCTTCCTCTTCATTGAAAGTGTTTTTAGGCATAACCTCCTCTAGAATGAGTTTAAAGTAAACTCTTGGAAAATGTTAAATTTTCTCCAAAATGAAGATAAAAAGCTACCCAATCAAGATCCTTTATTTATCTCTTATGAGTTAACACGAGTATTTATGTAAATATACATAAATATTTTACTACACCAAAGTTTAAGAAAAGTGTTAAATTTCTTCCCTCGAAAATGAAGTGAAAAGGATTTACCAAAATAAGAATAAACTATAACTCTTAGCTAGATCAGTTGTACCCACACAAAGAGATTGACATGATTAACTATTTATAAGCTTTCTAATGTCCTGAAATCAAGATATCCAATCCATAAGTTTCTTTTGGATGAGATTAAAAATTGTCACTCAATTTGAAATGATATTAAATCATTCCCTCTCCAAATTGAGAATTAACTACAACCCAAAAGACTCCATCATATCATATGCTAAAAAATAACAAAATATTTTAAATATTTTATTCCTACATTCCATCGGGATGAGATTAAATTACCCGTTCAAAATAAGGCTAAACTAATACCCCCAATTAAATTCCTCAAAACATGATTAACTTTAATATTGATTCCATAAAATATGTTCATTACCCCCATCCATAAATACTTGCAAATCCAAATATAATAACTCCATTCATCTCCATTGAAGAAAAAGATAAATTATAACACTAGACTAAGTAATATTGCCCAAAAGAACTGACCTCAATTAGTGCCTAATCTTTATGTTTTAACACCAGGATAAAATAGGCATGATTAAAGAAAGATGATATTTACTAAATATTAATTAGAAAATCAAAATGTGTTAATCCCTCATTGGCCATCTTGTTATCGCTAAAATAATTTTATTCCCAACAGTTGATCTTTTGAAATTTTACTTACACAAGTAATATTTTCTTATTAAATTTTGGTTGCTAAACAGTGATAGTTTACCTACAAGACAACAAACCTAAATATCAAATTCTTAGAGAATTTGCAATAAAAACAATCCTCAAATATTATATTATTTAGAGAAACCCACTTAAATATCACAATTAAAATCTAAATTCCAATAAGTTCTACATATAGCTTATTATGTGTGATGATTGTTAATAATGTTACTCACTTGTTGATTCAATTATAAATCTTCTTGTAAATAGATCCAAAGAGTCTGTTCACGATATAGCCTTTCTCAAAGAAAAGATGATTGTCAATATTTTTAAAGGGCTACAACCTAAATAAAAGACTCATTAAATAAGTCATCATATCAATCATAAGTGGTGATAAAAGTCAAGCTCAAATCTATAATCAATCCACAATAATGGGTAGTATATATATTACTAATCTTTAGAGTAAGATCAACTTCATAAAATATTTAAACCTTCAACTTGCTAGCCACCCTAATAATCAGGGATTGATTGTGGTCAAGACCAATTTCCCTTCCAAAACATCAAAATGCTCTATACCCTCGAAAAGAATGTTCTTTAGTCAATAACATTTTAGCTAATTTTACAAAGGGATTAAATAACTATGATCTTAAGTTTATGATTAGATGGTGATAAAAGTTGGACCAAACTAGCCAAAAATAATAAGTTTATTGTTGCAATCATCTCTTCAAATGAAGGTTAAATATGACCAAACGATACGTGAAAGCTTGATAAAGTTTATCTATAAAGTTAGAGTCTACCATCTCCTTGTATGACGAAGCTCCAAAAGAATTATATGGGGCATAAATCCTGTCTTGGTAAAACTAACTAGATAGCTTTCAACCTCAATACTTACCCAAAGCAACACTATAAATTAGGGGAATTTACATTCATTTTTTTAAATAATAAAAGTAATGGCCAAAGGCTATTATACGAGTCTCCAATCATCTCTAATGTGTCTAATAATTCGAGTACCACCGCTTTAAGCCCAACTGTGCTAGAGGGGCTTCGAACCCTCGACCTAAGGAGTCTTATGCCATGGATGCCAACAAACATGTAGGGGTACGCGGTACTCTGTGTGTGTTTATCCATAAATTTAATTTCAACCCACAAGTTTGTGTGTGTGAGTGTTTAAAGGAATGGCCAGCCTCCAGCTACCTTTAATGTGTCTAACAATTCTAGTACCACATTCTTAAGGCCAACTGTGCCAGAGGGGATTCGAACCCCCGACCTGAGGAGTCTTATATCGTGGATGCCAACCAACAGGTCGGGTTACACGACACAGGGAATTTACATACATAGCACCTAGTTCTTACGCATTACTTATGCATTACTTATCTCACACACAAACTTCGAATTTTACAGCTAAAACCACTTTTTTATATGTATGAAAAGGTGGAAATAGTGTAATCCACATTTTAATTCATACGTAAAGGTGCATATGGTGTAAAAATCAAAGTATGGGTGCAAGATATATAAATGCATAAGAATTAGGTGCTATGTATGTAAATTTCCGTATCAATTTAATTTTCTTGGCAATTTACACACAAATTACAAGACAAAACAGAAGCAAAGACAACACTATATATTAATTACATCGGCCCAAAAATTAAAAAAAAAACATGAAGCAAATTGAAAAATATATGAATAAATTCTTATAAATTTTATCATATTTCTCTTCAATTTACATATCTAATACTCTTAAGTGTTTATTTTATTTTTATATAAAAATACTACAAAATTTAATTTAGCTAAAATGAAATATACATTTTCAGGCATATGTACTGATATCATTTCAATATTATAGATTTATAGGGTTATATCAGCAAATATAACAAATTAGTAAAGGGGCATTTACATAAATATGAAAACATATTTCCAAGAGGTAGAAAATAGAATGAAACCACTTAAACCACGAATTAATTAGTCTCGGTTCATTTCATTATTAATTTATCACCATTCATTTTTTTATCAAGTTAGATGAAAATGTAATATAAATATTACCAAATAAAATTTCAAATTTGTAGGCCCTCAAATTTGAAAAAATATTACATAAGGACTCCACACGTAGAGTTACGTGCAGAGTTCAATGTAATCACGCCACGGGAAAATATTCCCCCCCTGTTATTCAGACGTTATTGTATGTTATTCATATGTTATTGTGTTTTGGGAATACTCATGGTGTTATAATTACACAATAACACATCAATAACACTTGAATAACACACAATAACACCTGAATAACACGGGAGGAATATTCCCCGGTGTTACCAGACTGATTTTTTTTCTCACCTTCACGTGTGGCGTGATTTCATTTGACTCCCAACATAACTCTACGTGGGAAGTCCTAATGTAATATTTTTTCCTCAAATTTCCCCTTTTTTTTTTCTTATTTTGCCTGTACTTCATTTGTCTTTTATACAAATTCAATTATCATTAAAAAAAGTACATTAGTCACTTAAGGCTCATTTGAAATCAATTTTATTTTTTATTTTTAGTTATTAAATCACATTTATTTAGTAAAATTTTATATTTTATATTTTATATTTCTAAAACGAAAAAAAAGAAATTGGTGTTCTAAATATTTTAAAAAATAATCATACTTTAATCAAATATATTTTGTTCAGAATCAAAACATAAACCAAACAAAACTTAAAAAAATAACATTCATTTGTTGAAATTAAAATTATATATATATATATATATATATATATATATATATAATATGTATTTGATTATTAAAGAATGATAATGAGTATTATTTTTCATATAATATTTATAATTACGAAAATTTAGATACCAGATAGTTGAACATAAGAATTTTACCAGATTAATTTGTATGATTATGTTAAACTTATTTCGCGCACGACATTTTACCCATGGATCCTACCAAAACCAACCGCGCCAAAACACCACCTGTTAGCTTCTACACCAATCCAGCCTCATGGCAGCCAACTCCATCTCCCCTTCTGCATCTCCCTCCTCTTCCCAAGACATCCCCATCTTCTTCCATCACACTAAAACCCTCGTCCATCATCTCAAATCCAGCAGAAGCATCAAAGAAATCAAGCAAATCCACTGCCAAATCACTAAAATAGACCTCCTCCCCTTCCCCTCCTCCAACCTCATCTCCGCCTACTGCAACGCAGCCACATCCCAAAGTCTAGACTACGCTCTCAAAACCTTCTTCCTCTTCAACGAAGAACATGAATCCAATCTCTTCCTCTGGAACTCACTAATCAGAGGATTCTCTTCTGCTGGTTATGTCTGCCAAGCCATTCAGCTTTTCATTCAGATGGTTGATGGAGGGATCATGCCTGACCGCTTCACCTTCCCTCCTCTCCTATCTGGGTTCACAAAGGCTTTAGCTTTTCGAGAAGGAGGATCGCTTCATGGGCTCCTGTTGAAGCTCGGAAGCCATGGAGTGCAAGATGACATTTTTATACAGAACTCATTGATACATTTCTATGCAGAGCAGGGTCGGCTTGAATGCGCACACAAGGTGTTTGATTCTATGCATGAAAAAAATGTGGTTTCATGGACGAGCCTTATTGATGGGTATGCTCGTGGGGATGATCCAAGGAAGGCCGTGGATTTATTTTGGGATATGGTTGCCGAAGGTAGAATTGCTCCCAATTCGGTTTCGGCGGCTTGTGCCATTTCTTCTTGTGCAAGGTTGCAGGATTTAGAGAGTGGAAAGAGGGTTTTAGCCTATGCAGCTGAGTCAGGAATGGAGTTTAGTATTATTCTGGTGAACACTGTTGTTGATATGTACATGAAATGTGGAGCTGTGGAATTAGCAGAGAGGATATTTCATGAGTGTGCTGATAAAAACATTGTTCTTTGGAACACGATGCTGTCAAATTACTCTCATGGTGGAATGGCACAGAAAGCTGTGGCATTATTTAATGAAATGTTGATCTCAGGAATGAAACCAGACCGGGTAACGGTTGTTACGGCCATTTCAGGATCAGCACAGCTTGTTGGGGAAGGTATGGCTGGGAGAAGATTTCATGGTTATGTATTGAGGAATGGCTTAGATGTGTGGCCTGATGTTAGCAATTCAATTATTGATCTATATATGAAGTGTCGGGAACTAGATTCAGCTTTCCGAGTGTTCGAGCGAGTGAAACAGAAGACTGTGGAGTCCTGGAACAGAGTCATTCATGGATGTATCAGAAATGGTGATTGGACTTCTGCTTGGAAGTATTTTGAGGAGATGCCAGGAAGAGATCAGGTGTCTTGGAACACAATGATTGCTGCACTGGTGCAGGAAAGCCAGTTTGAAGAAGCCATCTCACTTTTCAGGGAGATGCAGAGTTCAGGAATGAGGCCTGACAGAGTGACAATGGTGAGTGTTGCTTCAGCTTGTGGTTATTTAGGGTCTCTTGATCTTGCTAAATGGACCTGCGCCTATATCATCAAAAAGATTAAAGTTTCCATTGACGTCAAGCTAAACACTGCATTGGTTGATATGTTTGCTAGGTGTGGTGATTCCAAAAGCTCTATGAAAGTATTTGACAGAATCCAGAACAAAGATGTTTCGGCATGGACAGCAGCAATAGGAGCAATGGCGGTTGAGGGAAATGGGAGAAAGGCGATAGAGCTTTTCTCCGAGATGATTAAAGATGGAGTTGAGCCGGATAGTGTAGTCTTTGTTCAAGTGCTGACAGCATGCAGCCATGGGGGCTTGGTTGAAGAGGGCTACAGGTTCTTCCAGAGCATGAGGAAGGATTACGGATTTACACCACATATCGTTCATTATGGCTGTATGGTTGATCTTTTGGGGAGATCTGGACTAATAGAAGAAGCTAGAGAACTCATTGAGAACATGCCTATGGCGCCCAATGATGTGGTCTGGTGTGCATTATTGGCTGCTAGTTGTGTTCACCATGATTTTGAACAGGCGGAGTATGCAGCCAAGAAAGTTCTGGAATTGGCGCCAGATAGAAGTGGGATCCACGTGCTGCTCTCAAATTTATATGCTTCAGTAGGGAGATGGAAGGAGGTTGCAGCAGCAAGGTTGTCACTTAAAGATAAAGGAGTAGGGAAAATACCTGGTTCATGTGTAATTGAAATTGAAGGAATGATCCATGAGTTCACCTCTTCTGATGAGTCACATCCCCAGATGGAGCTGATCTCTGAGATGCTACAAGAGATAAGCCATAAACTTTCGCTAGCTGGTTATGTTCCTAATTTGGATAAGGTTTTGCTGGATGTTGTTAATGAGGAGGGAAAGGAGTACCTTTTGAGCCGGCATAGCGAGAAAATGGCAGTTGCATTTGGTCTCATTAGCACGGGCAGAAAAATCCCAATCCGTGTCATTAAGAACCTTCGAATTTGCTCTGATTGTCATGCATTCATGAAGCTAGTGTCGGCAACTTATGGCCGAGAAATCACAGTTAGAGATAATAATCGGTTCCATCATTTTGAGAAGGGGAAATGTTCTTGCAGGGATTTCTGGTGACAGAATTGATTTTGACAGTGCTTATTAAAAGTACAGACAATATTCTGCAATGGTTTATAAAACAACAGTCATGCATGAAGTGGAAATGAATTTTGAACTCCAACAGGGGGAAAGCTGAAGAAGCCTGTGGCTCGGAATGGCTTGTCCCTAATAAATTTGCAGAGTACAATGGTTTACTCAACAACACTGATCTCTTTAATAAGCCTAGATGTTTTGATCCTACTTTTGCTGAGGTTCAAAGCCATTGAATGTTGCATATCATGGGACCAACTAGTAATTGTATGTTCTGATAACTTCACATAACTGCAGCAAATTCTATCAATTTATAAAGAAAAATAAAATGTAGAAGAACTCATTTCAAGCATTAATTATTCAAAGCACCTGGTCTGTTCAATCAATACAATCTCAACAAAAAATTTTTAAATACACTTTCCAATACACTATTTGGTTCTCTTTCAAGCAACCTAAAACAGAACAAATTTTGCTGGACAATTGCAATGTGGCCCGCAAAATTGTAGTTGAAATTACTGATGATGTACACTTGTTATTATCCTTCAAGTATATGCTTCACATCGCACTTCTATCACTCCATAAACAAGTAAAAGAAGTTCATTTCAGTTAACAGGAATCATCACACCCAAATAGGTTCTAATAATTTCTCATGTTGCAATTTAACAGAACCTAAAAAATTGCCAAAGAGAAGCTACTGTCATGAATCAAAGCCAGAGTAGACACCGCTATCCCTCAAAAGCCTCTTCTCTTCTTCCACGTAATTCTTTCCCCTGCTTGCCTGTCCAAGGTCTCTTTTCCTCTTCTCCTTCTGGGAGAACGATGCTTTCTTGTCCTTCTTATCCAATTGCAGATTTACCTGCACATGCAGAGGATCTTTGCCATGAGCAGCAGCTCTGGTTCGCTCTCGCTCTTCGAATGGCTCCTCTGTCGAATTATTTCTCTCATTTCCATCTTTTCCTGTTGACCATGACCAGTTTTGCTCTTTCTCCTCAACCCTAGGAGGAGGAACCTTCAGCACTGAAGGACCACCATGATATCCATGCTTGCTTAAAGCTTCATAGTCTATACCACCAACTTTCTTCTTTTTGACGTTGGCTGCAGATAACAGGGTAACAATGGCAAGTAATCAAAAGAAAACCATTTTAAAACAGTTCTTTGACATTGATGCTTTAAGAGAATAAATAGTAACTGAAAGTGAAGTTGGAAGTAAAATCTTAAAGAGCCTAAATTTGCCGGTGTGCTTCATGTAGTTGGGATGGGTTGATTAAGGAAGGCAAATGGGACAGAAGCGTATAGTTTAGCTAAAAGAGTTGAAGAGATAGTGAGTCTGTGGTGTTAAAACAGAGCCAGAGGCTCAGATGATGGTCTGAGCCTCTGCTGGATGAACTATCGAATCCAATGGCTGTTGTTCAGTAAGACTGTAAAATTCCCGGATCTGCAGTTTTACAGGAATTTTGGCGAGATAATGCAAAGGCATCCTATATGAAAATTGCTTCCCAAGTCCATTTTGGTCCAACCAACATTCCCCTTTATGATATAGTGCATCGTTCATAATGTTTTTCTTGTTTATTGCAACAGATATGACAATTACGAACAAGAGAAATTAATTATCACATTAACTTGGAGATTATATATTTTAATAAAAATTTCACTGAAGATTGTGAAAATATGATTGATTTTAGTGGTCTTAATATTGTAAATAATAACAAAATTTTTTATTTTCATGCATTAGCAAAAAAGAAATTAAGGAGACTTTAAAGAAAATAAAGTAAAAAAAACTAGAAGAATCTAATAGTACTCTAATAGAAGTGTGGAAATGTTTTGGAGATCTGAAAATTTTTGGCTTATGAAACTTTTTTAATATAATTTTAAAACTAAAAAGATGTCTATTGAGAGGAGAAATAGTCTTTTGATTCCTATTTTTAAGAATAAAAGAGATGCACACAAGTGTGGAAATTATAGAGGAATTGAGTTAATGTGTCATACATTAAAGTTATGAGAGAGAGTAATTGAACATAGGTTACGGGGTGATACAAAAATTTCTCAAATCAGTTTGGTTTCATGTCGGGCAAGTCTACAATGGAAGCTATATATTTATTGAGAGGTTTAATGGAAAAGTATAGAGTAAGGATGATCCATATATGATTTTTGTTGATGTAGAAAAAGCTTATGCATAAAGTTCCAAGAGAAGTGCTATGGAGAGTTCTATAAAAAGGTGTTGATATTGCTTATATTCAAGTCATCAAAGATAAGTATATAGAGTTATTACTTGTGTCCGAACACAATAAGGACTGACCAAGTATTTTTCTATTCCAGTTGGCTTAAATCAGGGAACGACTTTAAGCCCATATCTTTTTTACTTTAGTTATGCATGTTCTTACTAGAAATTTACTGAAGAATGTAACTTGTTGTACGCTTTTGATGATGATATCCTTCTTGTGGATAACACTAGAGAGAGTTTAGAAAAAACATGAATTATGGAGGTCAACTTTAGAGTCTGAAGGCTTCCGTTTTAGTAAATCTAAAATTGAATATATGGCATTTAGTTTTAGTAATGGCAGATCTACTGGAGGGGTTGTGGCAATGGGTAATCAAGTCATTAAAAAAAGTGAATGTTTTAGATATCCCAGGTCTATTATTCAAAGTGATAGCAATATAAATGGAGATGTTATTAGTAGAATTCAAGTCGGATGGTTGAAGTTGAGGAATGCATCGAGCCTATTGTGTGATAGAAAAGTACCTCTTAAGCTTAATGGAAAATATTATAAGATAGTGGTGAGACCTGCAATGTTTTATGACACATAATGTTGGCCTGTAAAAGACAAGCTTAAAATTAAGGTAAGGTTGCTGAGATGAGAATGCTCAGGTGGATGAGTGGTCTTATACATGGAAATAAAATGTGAAATGAATACATCTGTGAAAGGTTTGGAGAACCTCTAGTGGCAAACAAGATTAAAAAGTCGCCTTAGATGGTTTGATCACATTAAAAGTTGACCATTTGATGATCCCGTTAGGAGTGTAGATATTTTAGATTTGAATAATGCTAAGAAATGTAAAGGAAGATCTAAAAAGAATTGGGCATGTTTTCAAAAAAATTATCTGAATTTATTAAAATTCAATGAAAATAAAACACTCAATAGGACACAATGGAGAGAAAGGATTCACGGAGCTCACTTAGTAGGATTAACGCTTGTTGGAGAGAGAGAGAGAGAGAGAGAGAGAATTTGTTGGTTTAAAACACTTGATGGTTTGGCGCTCGGAAGGAACCTCCTTCATTTGAATTTTCTGCTTTCTTAAAATTAAGAAGAAATGATTGTAACTTCTTATTTATTTATTTATTTATTATTTATTCTTTTTTTGGGACCAAATTTGTCATAAAGGAGCACTACTATATCTATATATCAGCAGAGCGCAGGCAAAGAGCCGTTCACATATATCCATGCCTTTGCTATCGAACTCTACATTACTACGACTGGTATCATTGGCAGGCAACATAAAAAATGAGCAAACAAAGATGTAATGAAGAATTGCGTAAATATTAGGCGGTTAATAACATTTTAAGGAATTAGCATAAAATGATTATATTAAAGAGGATGTAGAAGACGCATCTATTACAAATGACTTTGTAACCAACAACAATAATAAGAACCACTGATAAATTAATGTGATGGGAATGTAAAAGGAAAAAGTGTAGAAAAAAAGGCAAACTGTCTTGAAATGTAAGGCTAAAACACTTGCAACACTAAGTAGGAATGAATGCCAAACAAGGAATTTTAAGGTTCCACTAAAAATTCGGTCAAGGTCAATTATTTATTCACTACTTTTACTTAGCTTCAATACAACAATCTTTAAAAGTAACAAATACAAAAAATGACATGGAAAATCACAAAGAAGATAAACCAAATCCATTTGGAAGCATGAACTTAGGAGCAATTGCAGTTTAATCTAATAAATCAGAGAAGGATGTTTAACGCTACTCTTTAGATCCTCCTAATTGGTTGATCTTACAAAATTAGGAATTCAAGCTTGTTCACAGTGCTGGTAATTTGTGGCAGGATCGAGTTATTCAAAGCTTAATTCTGCGAAGGTTAGAAAAGAACCACTATTTGAAACTTTAGAAACGAAGATAACTAGAATGACGCTGCAACAAAAATCTTGATGAGTGAGATCTTCTTTTGGATCCTCTTCTTGTTCTTCATTTCCTTGAGTTCATCTTTGAGAAGTAAATGAATTGAAGAGAGTTGTTTTGAGAGAGGAAGGAGGCTAAAGGGGGTCTATTTCCTATAGAAACTGAGGGGGGAGTTGGAAATATGGATTAAAGAGAAGTTTACCGGACAGTATAATTTCTTTCTAATTTACATAAAGAAATATTTGTATAAACCTCTTCATATTTGGGTTGTTTGGTGAAAAAAATCAATAGTTTAAAATGTTGGCAAACAAGAACAATTATTTACAGCATCTCACAAACAAGGCAATTAAATCTAACATCATAATGTAAATTCACAAAGTTAAATTCAAGGCTTAGGGTTTCTTGATAAGATGAAATGCCCAAATCATGCATAAAGTTGAATCCAAGGTTCAACAAATTTTAAATCTGGACAAATTTATTCTCCCTTAATACGCAATTAGAGATGAGCAAAATCTGCTTAAGCTATATTGTATTCAACGTATCTCAGAAAACTTGCATAGAAGCTAAGATTATAAAAGTACCAAACACACACACACAATAATAGTAGAAATCAGATTGTGCTAGATTTGAAAAAAATGAATCATTAGATCAATCTTACTGCATATATTAGAGAATGTGAACAAGAAAATAAAAAATACTAAATAAGAAAACATATCTTATACCGATCGAAAAAATGATTTACCCAAAATTTCACAAGGCTAGAAAAAATTGCATCTAACTGAAATTTATTCAAACAAAACATAAATCAAGTGAAATGTTTTTATATGCCTTAGAGCTCCACCCAATTTTCATAATAATAATAATAATAATAATAATAATAATAAAACCAAAATATTAGACTCATCACTCATCAAATACCAAGAAGCCTATATGAAGCAGGCACACAGGCCACACATAACTAAGGATCAAAACCTTCTGCAAGCAGAGCTGTAAGGGACAGGCTAAGGGTCATCATAAGTTTAGCAAGTCACAACAGCTAGCTAAGGAATGAACCACGTTAGTCATAAGTCATGCAAAATTAACATAACAAAGTGAAAATAACTGTTACTCAAAAACAGCCGTAGACAATAAAGTGAGAGATGGGAGAAATGGAAATTAAAAAATCTAAAAAATCCAATAATAACAGGGTATGCATCAATATGTTGGGCTCAAAAACTTCGAATCTCATGAGTTATTCAGCTAATAATTATCAAGTAAATATGTATATGGATTTATAATAGAGAAATCTATGAATCATCACTAGAGTCAACTTTCCACTTTATTAAATGTCTTAAGTATCTACCATCAAAAGTAGAAATAAATTATCTTTAATAATTAACTTTAAAAATGAGATTAGTAAACAAATTTGAGAGTTAAGAGTAAATGATATATTGGATGCAAATTTTGAAGTAAATAGAGGGATAATGATCCATGGAGAAACTTATGATGTACAGTAATAAAAAATTGGAGTAATGCCAACACTTTCCAACATATAAGCATTTGAAGCATTATGTATAATTTTATATGGCCTTCCTTTCTAGAAGTTAATTTCTTGAAGCTTTTGTAGGAATACTTTCAAGATTTAGAAGTATCATTACCTTTATCACCTAATTTGAAGTACGCATATCTCTACTTCGAATCTTCAACAGACTTAGAATGGTCACCATTCCAAAGTAAACTTCCTACAAATACTTTCATGCAAACGATATGATACGACAACTAATAAACATGCTAAAAAAAACTAGTATGCTATTAATGAATACTAATGAATGCATTATAAATAATTCATAGAGAAATAAATAATAAAGAATAATTAAAATAAATAAGATATGCTTATATGGAAGAAACAATCTCTTTAAATAAATAAGAAAAATTAGCTTAAATATTTACCGTGATAAATTATGAACTTTAAGTTTGACCATATTGATGGAGTTCTAAATTTGAAGTTTTATTTAAGGTAATAATCATTAATAAATCTTTAGAAAGGTTGATGTAATTTGATTCTTTCTATAATATGTTTTTTTTATGAATTTGTGAATCAAAAAATCAAGAACAAAAAACAAATTTGATTTTAGTCTGATCATTCATCATAGGAATAACATCAACAAATAGTTCATCAAGATTTGCGCTATTAAATTGTTAAATGTTACGCCGATGTCTAGCCTAAAGGAAGTTTTGTCTTTTGTACATTTAAGGGCAATTTAGTCTTTTATTATTATTATTGTCGTAGATTTATTATGTTTAGGGTTAAATTTATGCATGAGATTTAGGGTTTTAATAAATGGATTTATTCTTGTGAGTCTTAGATTTAGGGTTTGGGAGACAATTCCTACCCATCGAACTACAGGAATTGGGAGAGATCACCTGCCTCTTCTATGTCACAACTCCATGTAGAAAAGCTACAGAAATATGGTATAAATAAAAGAATGATGTCATAAACAAACGAAAACGTGGAAGTAAATATACCTTCTGACATGGTATCCATGATGTTTTTAGAACCTCCAAAATGTTTGCTGTTCTTTTTTCTATCAAGCTTATCATCGTCAGAATCTAAATCTGAAGAATCATCGGATGATGCAGATGCAACTTCTTTCCAAGAGGCTGGCCTTTTCATCTGTAACACACTTAAAGCATGCACAAAATCTTGCAATAAAAGTACCTAATCCTGTAAAATAAATACAAAACGGGCATACATAACTAAGATGTGTGACATCATTGTATTCAAATTGCTAAAAAGTAGGTATGATCATAGGACCAACCATGCTACGAAGTAAATTATTAAATTATTAGTTTCAAAATACTCATGTACTATTACTAAACAGTCAATAAATACTATATCCGGTATGACCCGAAGTTCGTGGATTCAAGTAATGAAATAACCTCTCTGTAATGAATCTTGATAACTTTGGCATACAAGTATAAAGATTCAATTGTTCTTGGAGTGGAAAAAACACGCCCAAAGTATTCAACCTTTATGATGAGACATTAAACTATGAGCTAAAATTCACTGAAGTTAATCTACAACATCATCTCAACTTCAAGAGGTACTTAATTATTATTATATTTTTAACGAATTTATGGCCTTTGATCAAGCAATATAAAAAGATGAATGATAAGTAATATTCTTAACCGACAATATCACTCTTATCGAATTCTTTTTACACCAAATCATTGAATTGTTCTAAACAAAATAATACATTCATGAAAGTCACAAATTTCATGAGATTTGAGGACTCGTAAACCATAAATCCATGAATCTTTAATCAGACTGTAAGGACCGACTTCTAAGATACTATTAATCTTAATGAATTGCTGAATCAATGTGGATGTCTACTAAATTAAGTAAGCTCTTCCTTTTCAAGTGTAACTTAAATTAAATTTGCCAATATTGATTTTCCGTTTGAATATTATATTATTGAAAAAAGGAAAGCTGATGAATGCAAATAAATGACAAAAAAGGATTGTAGCCCATCTGATTCAAGATGAGCATGAAATACTTAAAAAAAATAAGAAAAATAATTTTCTAAATCAACTCTTTGAGTTGCAAAAACACTTGCTCCAAATAATGGTATAAATGATACACTCAAATAAAATATCATAAACCAATAATTATGAATCATCAAAAGTTGGATAGTGCTTCCAATAAGAGGTAATATCAGAGAGTTATTTAAAATAAATCGGTAGGGATTGGTGTTGGGTTTTAGTTGCAAAACACAAGTAAACTTGACTTAAATTTATATTAAAGAAAAGGATGAATAAATTATAGAAGATGAATGTTGATATCAAGTAGAACATGGGTGTGCTTTCTAGTTTCAGTTTCCTTTTATTATTGTTAATTATTTTAACTCACTAGAATTGTCCATTGTTCACATAACATGAACGTGTAGAGAGTCCAAAATATAATATTTGAATTTAGAGTTATAACATGGTTTAAAGCGGTGGATGAAATTTATACTTGAATGTGATGATCATATTACATTCTGGAATTTTTTGAAGGTTTGAAGATTTTATGGAGAAGTTATTAATTTTATGTCTGAAAGAGTTGCAAAAAAAATTTCAGAGGGGTCTTTCTAGAGTTGGATGAGGAAATTCTGGAGATTCTTGAAATAGATCGGACTAGGATTTTATTGAGAAGTGGTAGACTATTCAAATCTGTGAACTGCTTCTCATTTAGATTTGAAATAAATGGTTGATGATTTTAGGGATATTGCTTGTAAATGTCTTGTTGATTTGTATTCAGAAGGTCGTCCTGGAGAAAGCAAGGGGATAGAGAAAGTGAAGGGAAATTCTTCTTCAGCTATGATTTCACTAACCCTATTGTAACGAGTATATTTGGGTGCTGTAAATTTCAAAGCGACTCTGTCTACAATCTAACCAATGTCATCAATAGAATTCAAAAACGCAAGAAGGAAGGTGTCATGTTTGATCACCAAAATCACCACTATTACAATGTCATGAAACTTCTGGATGAAAATGTGAATTGGGTGTGTTTTAAATTTTTTTCAATTTTAGACCCTTATAAAAACATTTTTTTTTTTTTTGTAAAAGAGTAAGTTGTATTGATTTATTATAAAGAACTTTAAAAACAACAACCACCTAAAGAACTTTAGAAGCAACAACCGCAATAAAAACAAAGCATAAAAAAAAGCCACACACAAGAATTTTACATGGTTCGGCCCCCTGCCTGCGTCCACGCCTAGCCAACCCGGTTAGGATCCTCTATTAAAACAAAAACCGTGCCCTTCTGGGAGAGCACAAAAACCCTTAAAAAAACACCCTCGTTGGTATCTTTATTCCCTGACCAAGTATTACAAGCCCAAGTACTTTCCTCCAACGGAAAAGTACTCACACACCAAACCTTTTACTTTTCACAAGCTCGATACAAAATCCTTACAGATCAACACAAAGAAAAAGAAAAAGAAAATTCAAGAGATTTGCACTCACAAAAAGAATTATCCCTTGATCACACAACCCCCACAAAAATCAATGCAATCAACAATATCAAAAAAAAAAAAATACTCGCAATATTTAAAAAGATGACATGCAAGAGATATGAAATGATAATGGTAACTTATTATAGATGCAGTGGAGGTGGTGGTGATGACCAACACAACATTTATGCTCGTGGGGTTTGCAGGTTCTGTCCTTGCTCCTTTTCAGCCTCCTACACCATTCTGGCCTCCTCATTCTACCACTTTAGCCTTTGCCACGCCTTTGGTCCCAAGCAGTCATCTACTATCGCCCTCCCCTGATCATTCAGGCCCCTCTACTCCTGCCATTTCAAGGTTGTACACATCTGGCCGGTTATATATTCAGTCGGGGGAGATTCATGAGTTACTTGAATTTAGAATAAATTGAATTATTTTTTGCTGCAATATATAATTAATATTTCTATTTCAAATTCTACCCATCCAGGCAACCCGTTACGAGTATCATGATGCTCTGAATCTCTCCAAAAAGAAGATCCTGATCATGGTTCGGGATATGTGGTTCAGGAAATTTGAGGTAAAATCAGTTGATTTGAATTAGAACTATAATTTTAAGTTATTTCATTATACTAATAAACATTGTTTAATGTTTATTTTGTAGGGGATATTCTACTGGCTACCTGAGCATTGGCAGAACATCCGACATAATTTTGAAGATCGCGCCAAGCATCGATTAAGTGATATGTTCACAACGACCCTAAGAAGGGAGAGCGGTTGATATGGGATATGGAGGAGATATGGGCAAAATTGGCCAAATTATGGGTCACTCAAAATATCAGAGAAAAAGAGATATAAACAAACAAAATCAAAAGATCGGAGGAGGCAGGGGCACCACACTCCAAATTGGAGGATCGGTCCCGTACATAGAGCACTGGAGGAAGTTGGTAAGATTCACTCAATACTCGACAATTCATTAATACAATTATCTGATACTATTTTTTTTTATATCCACGAGCTCAAAAGCTTGGTCAGCCACCCAATACTGTGAATTTGCATATCCAAACGCATTGATGCTCGGAGACATAACAGTGCGTCTCCGACCTATCCTAGCGTGTCTAAGTAAAAAAATTTGATTTTCTACATTTTACTTACATTTTTAATGTAAAATGTTAATTATTCCTTGATTTTAATTATATAGGATGAGTACAAGTACATTCAAGACATGATGAGCCGGAGTTAAAGAGAGAGCCCAACAAACGCTAGTAGTAGTGGTAATCAATTTGCTTCTACGCAGTTTGACTATGAGATTTGGAGGCAGACTACTGGGAAGAAGGGAAAGATATATGACCAAGGTGCAATAGGTATTGTATTTTGGGTCGAGCACTCTCGATGTGCTCAAGATTCGAGGTCATCGTCATTGGACCATGACGAACTTGTTCGACGAGCTCCATCAGCTACATGAGGGCAATAAAAAGTTGAGGCCATTATAGCACAAATCAAGCATGTTGTAGATCGTTGTGGCAAGCGACCTCTGAGTTCAATGCATGAAAATGACTGTAATAAGGATGCCCCGTAGGAATTTATGTTTTATATATTGTTTGATATTTGGACATGATATTCTGCATTTATAATTTTTATTTACTTTTTACAAATTTTTTTTAGATTGACAATTTCGTAGATTTTGTATAATCTATAATAATTATATTTATTTTCATTATCAATATATCGTTGTGCAATCTGTTGTGTGTTAGTGATGAGTAAATCTTGGATGAACACTTATATTATATTTGTGCAATTTGTTATATGCAGGTATACAAAATGTTACTGTCCTTTAAAAATTTTTTTTTAATTTATTTTAAGTCTGTGTTGAATTTGCGTCTGATTCTTCCGACGCACATTAATGTCAACCAAATTCCGAAATTAAGTCTGCGTCTGATAAAGTCAAACAATTTTTCCGTAGTCAGATTTTATATTAACAAAAATCTTGTCGCAACATTCTAACAACAGATATTTCGAACGCAAACATTAGCGTTGGCAATTCCCAACACTAATTGCCTTTGAGACGAGCATTTTTGTGTCGAACATTTTGTAGACATAAATCCGCCAGTAATAAAGCATTGTGTCAGATTTTTATTCTATTGCAGGCGCAAATGTCTGACATTAATTTGCAAAATTCTTGTAGTGGTGGTGGTGGTGTTGTTGCTGACCAACATAACCCTAGTGTAGTGTGTGCACTAGTGTTCTGTGTGAAAGATCAAGAGATGGTCCTCTTTGTTCTCTTGTAATGAATGTTAATCTGAATAGGCCACCGAGGTGGTTTCTCTCCGCTCCCACCAGAAGCATCTATAACAGAAACAATAAAATTGATAAATTAATACTAAGAATAAAATAATATAAGTGTAAGCAGTAAATAAGTACAATCACGACACAACAAGCTAGAAGTATAAGTAAAAGCAGCAAAAGTGAAAGCAAGATGTCGAATGAAAACAAGAAAACCTCGTAACTAAGTGTAAGTACAACATATTAGGAGCAAAAGTAACAAAAGTAAAAGTCGGAACACGCAGAACAAGAAATGTGAAAAAGTAGAAAATTAATACTATAAGTAAAATTATAATGAAACTAAAACTTCAAAAGACATACCACTCTTAGTATGTTTCATCAAACGAGTTAGTCGATAATGAACTTAAAATTTCTTCATTCATATCATTATCTAACTCATAAATAATTTGAGTAACTTCTTCATACACCTGTGATATCCTCAAGAGTAATAATTTCTTCCATAGAATGGAGATGAATACGAAAATCTGACATTTCTTACTCTTGATGAATAGGTTAATAATACTTTGTATCTCAAAAATTCTTCTAGGTTTACTCTTTATAACCACGATCAAATCAATTTTATCTCTAGTTCTACCACGATATCTAAAATAAGAAACTTGACTAGCTTGAATAAATTGATTGAATTTTGCATATCTTCTGTTCATTTTAGCTTCGATAAAATCATAAGGGTTTCATGTTCATGTATCTCAATTAAAAAGATATCAAATCACTCGCAGTTGAACATATATACATTGCGCTCAACACAATCCAGACATCACAACTGCACTACTTGAAAAATGCCAAAGTAATTGGTCTTACTATCCGAGTGGGTGTTTCCTCTAACATAAACGTCGGGATTATATACCTTCTTCTCTTTATATCAGAAACTCATGTGAAATATGTAATTGTTCACATCAAATATCTAATAAGGCTTGATCCATAATTTGGTTGCTCTAATTATGAACCTATTACAAATTTTAAAATATTATCATTTTAATTTGAGTGTGTAACTTATGTGCTGATGAATTGAAGAGTTACTTAAACGTAAATATAATTTGAATAATGTCAGAAATTCAACTTCAATTTTTTTTCTTATAACAAAGTCGCCTTCTATGTTTAAATTACAAACAAACAATTTGCTCGCATCATTGTTAGTTATAGGAGTAAGTATAAAATTTTGAGAAATAAAACAACAACAACAACAAGACTTTATCCCACTAAGTGTGGTCGGCTACATGATTATTTTTCTCCATTGCGTCCGATTGAGTGTCATATCTTCATTTAATTCTAATAAATTAAGATCATTTTCTATACAATATGCCCAAGCCATACTAGGTCCACCTCTACCTTTCTTAATATAAGTTGAATTTGAAACATCTACTCTCCTAACCGGATCATCAAATGGTCGACGTCTAATGTGAACAAACATTTAAGACGACTCTCTCTAATTTTTTGCACCAATGGAGCTAAACCAAACCTATCATGGATATATTCAATTCACATTTTGTCTCTAAGTGTAAGCCACATATCAACCTAAGCATTCTCATCTCGACGACACTTAGTTTTATGCTTCTCTTTTAAAGGCTAACATTCAACGCCATAGAGCATTGCAGGACTCACCACCATCTTATAAAATTTTCCTTTCAATATAAGCGGTACTTTTCTATCACACAATAGGCCCGAAGCAGTCCTCCACTTCAACCAACCAAGTTGAACTCTACTAATAACATCCCCATCCATATCATCATCAATTTGAACAATAGACTCGAGATATCTAAGGCGTTCACACCTTTAATAATTTGATCATCCATAGTTACAACTCCATCAATAGAGCTACCACTACTAAAATTACATTCTATGTATTTAGTCTTAGTTCTACTCAAATGAAAGCCTTTAGACTCCGATTTAAACCTCCATAATTCAAGTTTTCTTGAGCTTTTTCTCTAGTCTTATCCACAAGAAGGATATCATCAGCCAAAAACATACACCAAGGTACATCCTCCTGTACATGCCCAGTATGAGCGTCCATAACTAAAGCAAAAAAGAAATGGGCTTAAAGTTGATCCCTGATGTAATCCAATTGAAATAGAAAAATATTTGGTCAATCCTCCTGCTCCAACACAAGTAACAACTCTAGTATACAAATTTTTAATGAATTGAATATAAGTCATATCAACACTTTTCTTCTCTAAAACTCTCCAAAGGATATCTCTTGGAACCTTATCGTAAGCTTTTTTCTAAAACAATAAAAATCATATAAAGATCCTCCTTATTCTCTCTAAACTTCTCCATAAAACCTCTCAATAAATGTATAGCTTCCATAGTAGACCTACCAGACATAAATCCAAAGTGATTATGAGAAATCTTTGCAATAAGTCTTAACCTATGTTCAATTACTCTCTTCTGTAATTTTAAAGTATGACACATCAACTTAATTCATCTATAATGTGCACACTCTTGACATCCCCTTTATTCTTAATAATGGGGACCAGAATATTCTTCCTCCACTCCTCAGGCATCTTTTTAGTTTTTAAAATAATATTAAAGAGCTTAGTAAGCCAAGAAATTCCCAACCTATATATTTTCACGCTTCAATTGGGATATCATCAGGTCCTACAGACTTTCCACCATTTGTTTTCTTTAAAGTCTCATCAACTTCTTTTTTACTAATGTGAGGGTAAAATGAAATATTTTATTATTACTAACGATATTAAGATCGCTATGACTGATCGTATTTTGAGAAACTTCATTAAAAAATTTATCAAAATAGCTCACCCATCTATAATAAATATATTTTTCTAAGAAAAGTACATTTTGATTTTCATCTTTAATACACTTTACTTGAGTTAAATTTTTATTTTTCTTTTATCTTTATTTGAATAGTTTATACATATATTTTTCACCCCCTTTAGTATCTAATGCATTATAAAGATTACTAAAAACAAAATTTTTAACGTCACAGATTGTTCTCTTATACTCCCTACGGGTCATTTTATATTTTTCCCTCAGTTCTCTAAGTTTTTACATTTAAACCAATTTTTATAACATAACTTCTGATATTTTATCTTTTCTTGTACATTATTATTCCACCGCCAACTTTTATTATAGACACTTTTTCTTTTGATTCTCCAACTATAACTTTTGCCACTTTTTTAATAGAATGATAAGCTTTTTCTAAATCAATAAAATCATATGTAGATCCTCCTTATTCTCTTTGTACTTCTTCATCAAAACTCTCAATAAATGTATAACTTCCATAGTAGACATGCCCGACATAAATCCAAACTGATTATGAGAAATCTTCATATTATGTCTTAGCATATGTTCAATTTCCCTCTCCCATAATTTTAAAGTATGACATATCAACTTAATTCCTCTATAATTTGCATTTTTGTGAATCCCCTCTATTCTTAAAAATGGGGACCAAAAAACTCTTCCTCTACTCCTCAGGCAACTTTTTAGTTTTTAAAATAATATTAAAGAATTTAGTAAGCCAAGAAACTCTCAAATCTCCTAAATATTTTCACACATCAATTGTGACATCATCAAGTCCTTACAGACTTCCTACCCTTGATTTTTTTTAAAGCTTCTACAACTTCTTTTTACTAATGCGACAGTAAAAATGAAACATTTTATTATTATTAAAGATTATAAGAACACTAAGTTCAGTCCTATGTTCAGAAACTTCATTAAAAAATTTATCAAAATAACTCATCCACATATGTTGAATATTTTTTTCTAAGAAAATTACATTTTGATTTTCATCTTTAATACACTTGAGTTAAATCTTTAATTTTCTTTTTTTCTTTATTTGGCTAGTTTATCATATATTTTTCGTCCTCTTTAGTAAATAATATATTATAAAGCTCACTAAAAACAAAATTTTTAGCGTCACGGATTGTTCTTTTAGACTCACTATGGGTGATTTTATATTTTTCTTAGTTCTCTAAGCATTTACATTTAAACTAATTTTTATAACATAACTTCTTATATTTTATCTTTTCTTGCATATTATTATTCCACCACCAACTATTTTTTTTATAAAAACTTTTCATTTTGATTCTCCAAGTACATCTTGCCATTTGTTTAATAGTGTGTTACTTTATCCCACATGAATTTAGTTTTTCATTGACATCTCAAATCTTAAAATCTTAAAATTTACTCATAAAAATAATTTTATTTGTGACTTTTAGGTGTCTTATATAATTATATCAAAATGATTCCTAGTACTCTTTATTTTACAACTCTTCATCTTAAAATTCATGGCTAATAATCGAAGTTGAGTACTTAAATCCTCAATTGGAATGACCTTACAATTTTTACATTCTCAACGATCTCTTCTTCTCAACAACAACAACAAAAGCTTTATCCCAAGTAGGGTCGGCTACATGAATCATTTTTCTCCATTGCGTCCTATTTAAGGTCACATTTTCATTTAATTCTAATAATATAAGATCGTTTTTTATACAATATGCCCAAGTCATCCTTGGTCTATCATGTGGGCTTAAGGATATGTATACAATAACTGTTACTTGTGTTCGAACCGAAGTAGGATTGACCAAATATTTTCCTATTTTGTTTGCTTACATAAGAGATCGGCTTTAAGCCCATATCTTTTTTGCTTTAGTCAAGGATAGCCTTACTGGACACTTACATGAGGATGTACCATGGTGTATGCTTTTGGCTGATGATACCTTCTCGTTGATAAAACAAGAGAAAAAACTTAGGAAAAAATTGAATTATGGAGGTCAACCTTGGATTCTAAAGGCCTTCGTTTAAGTAGAACTAAAACTGAATGCATGGAATGTAATTTTAGTAGTAGTAGCTATAGTAACAGAAATGTAGCTATGAGTGATCAAATTATTAAAAGATGTGAAAGCTTTAGATATCTCGGGTCAATTATTCAAAGTGATGGTGATATTGAAGGGGATGTTATGAGTAGAATTCAAGTTGTTTGGTTGAAGTGGAGGAATGTTTCGGGCCTATTGTGTGATAGCAAAGTACTGCTTCGACTAAAAGGAAAATTTTATAAGATGGTGGTGATACCTGGAATGCTCTATGGCGCTGAATGTTGGTCTTTAAAAGAGAAGCATAAAACTACGTTAAGCGCTGCCGAGATGAAAAGGATTAGGTGGATGAGTGGCTTTCCACTTAGAAACAAAATGCGAAATGAATATATTCGTGGCAGGGTTGGTGTAGCTCCGTGACGAACAAAATTAAAGAGTCCTCTTAGATGGTTTGGTCACATTAAACGCCGACCATCTAATGATCCAATTAGAAGACTATATGTCTTAGATTTGACTTGTGTTTAAGAAAGGCAGAGGTTGACCTAGAACAACTTGGGCATATTGTATAAAAAATGATCTCAATTTATTAGAATTAAATGAAAATATGACACTCAATAGAACGCAATGGAAAAAAAGGATTCATGTAGCTGACCCCACTTAGTGGGAAAAAAAGTCTGTTGTTGTTGTCGTCGTCGTTTCATTTATCTTCAAGTAATTATTATGTAATTTATCTTTTCTTTTATGTTATTTCATTTTTCTTATCTTTCTTATCCTATGATTCATGTAAGGGTATTTATACCCCATTTTTATATCAATAAAATCATTATGCTAAATTATGAAAATCTACA
>NEWO01000045.1:1429434-1444714 GCA_003013225.1 Phalaenopsis aphrodite
TATTAGATATATAAATGTATAATAAATATATAATACTTATGTACATGAATTGTAAAATTTATCTCTTATTTATTTTAAAATAAATTCAATAAGGCTATTTTTGCTATGGGCATCTTAACATACTAAATTTTATCAAAATTATGTCAAATATGGAAGCTTTACATGATTAGATGAACTAAGACTTTTATCATTCCTAATACATTTATCAAAAGAAAATTTACATACATACCAAAGAATTCTTATGTATTTGCATATCTAACACAAAAATTTTCATTTTTAAATTTAAAACACTCTCATGTGAGAAAGTCTGTTTAGCTTCTAAAAAAAATGTAAAAATAGTGATATTCTTATATGACGTTAAATATTTGAGTATTATATTGTATACTAAAAAATGATCTGCACGAATTTCAAAGTAATTTGTGGCTGCTTCTGTCAAATTGGCTGCCCTCGACCAACTTTTCCTTCGACAGAGAACTCCGACGAAGGACTTTCTCCTAGATGAAGGACTTTTTCCCCCGACAGATGACTCTGACAATGAATTTTTTCCCCGTGATGGAGGACTTAGATAAAACATTTTTCTTTGATAAAGGACTCGTACGAAAGGCGCCCACCCCCACCCCCCATTTTACACAAAAATTGTACACACAAATAGGTAAGATAAGAGAAAACAAGAGCCACGAGAATTTTTATGTGGAAATTCCGACAAAATAAAAACTAAGGGAACTCACTCAAATAAAATTATTAATTATATAAATACAATTATAATATTGTATCATTTCTCTTGACTAGAAAAAATGAGATTACAAAGTAATATGCACAAACTTGATCTCATATGCTTGTGGTAGAGTTGAACATAGTGAAAGATATTAACGACGTTAGGATTTTGACAATAAAATGATAGCAATTAGATGACAACAGTCAGGTGATATTATCAGATGATGCTAGTTGGTGGTGGCTGCTAGCAGTCAATGGTGTTGAACATCAAGCAGAGCTCTAAAATTTCTTACAATCTTTAAACTCTAGCCCAACTTTCTCACTCATTTACATGGAGAATAAAGCTCCTTCTTTCAAATAGTTAGTCTTCATTAATTGATTATAAGTCATTTTTTTTCCATATTTAAGCATGTTAAATGACCTCAAAATTGAATGATTTTAGATTCACTCAGTTTCTTTCATCTTGATTTAGGTTTATTTGGACTCGGATAAAATCTTTTTTAGTGTTATAGTATTTATATCATCAAAACATTAAGTTTGATTATAAAATTGCTAAAATTGAAGCTCGAATGACCTTGGATTTGAAATGCATTGAAATTTATACTTGATCAAGTGAATTTTCTACTTGCATATCAATTATAAATCAAGTGGCTTAAATGCAAATGATAGATATTATTGATGCACAGAGAGGTAATGGCAATGTTATAGTTATGCACACGACAATTGTTATCTGAAGCATAAGTTGATCATACTGAATCAATTTTCTTTTGAGAAGATTTTTAGAGAAAAGGCAGACAGAGACTATATGCAATGATGCATATCACAACCAACATTTCAAAGAGCACAACTAAGGATACAAGGGAGGTCATTAGCCTATAATTTGTCAACACTCTAATGAACTATTTGATTGATGAAAAATCCAAAAGAGTACCCTTTAAGTCAAATATGTTTTGCTCAATCCATACAAGTGAGTTAGTAATGTAAAACTTTTTCAATTGAAGACAAAGAAAGAAAGGGGAAGATTTGTCATGCCAAATAATTTTTTCTTTCCTATAAAATTTCACATACAAAATAACTTCATTAATATGTGGAATGAAAAAGAAAATGATGGGCAATTGATGTTGGGCATTCATATGATAGAGGATACAGGCTAGTTTATAGCTAAGTTAAAGAGAGAGAGCGACATGTGCCTGCAATAAAGTGTCACAATTAAGCTGAAGCTAACTAAAAGTCTGATTTTAAAATCATCTTCAACTTTAAATTCAAGTAACTTTTTTTTGTAATGTTGATCATAAGAATAAGTTTAAGCCAATAGAAAGAGCTATTAGGGGGGAGGACTCTCCTAGATTGAGGCATATGAACAATTCCACCAAATTCTACATTGAAAAAAACTCAAGATGATTTTTTTCTTGGAATTAGTGATTAGTGTTTTAGTGTGTAGATAAAAACAATTTTCATTGCATTTATTTAATGTTGGAAAATTCGCATACATGCCACATAATTCCTATGTATTTATATATCTAACATCTGAAGTCTGATATTTACAATTATAATAAAGTTCTTCATGAAAGGTGGTATTTTCTTTTAAAAAAAAGTAGTAATAATAATATTTTTGTTGTGATATTAAAGATTTAATTTTTATGTACAAAAATATAAAATTTAAGAGTTAGATAGATAAAAACAAAAGCATTGTCTTTGCATATGTTTAAGAATACCATTTGATGCCAAATAATAAAGTGAATCTTCCTAAATAGTCTATTATGGCTGTCAAAAAAGCTCGTTGTTCGCGAACTGCTTGTGTTCGGCTTGTTCGTTAAGTAAACGAGCTAAACAGAACAAGTTTTTAAAGCTCGAATTATAAACGAGCCGAACACAAACAACTCTTTGTGCGCTAGTGTTGGCTTGTTTTAGCTCGAAATAAAATAATTATATAATTATTTATATAATAATATATTACATAAATTATTTATATAATAATACATATATTTATCTAAGTATAAATTGTAACACCTCGTGTGGTGCTGTGGTTAGTGTCTTCTTTTGCATATATTTGAACCATGTTCGAATCCAACACTTTACATCAATCATTTTTAATTTAATTTTAACGAGCCAATTTCGAGCTGAACACAAACACGAATATTTAAATCGAGCCGAACACGAACACACTGCTCACGAGCCGATTTCGAACATGAGCCGATTTCAAACACAAGCAGTTTCGAACAAGTCGAACACAAGCCAAGCCTAAGCTCGCTCAATCTCGGCTCGTTACAACCCTACAGTTCATCAAGAAAAAGAAAACAAAAACACCAACTGAAAGATTTACAGTATTGCACATTCAGTGTAATTCATCTGCAAAATAAAATAAATAACAACATGATAATTTTACCATTGATGGTACTGAAGTACCATCAACTTCTGAAGGTCATCTCTGAAACTTCAGCTTGTCAGCATGTGTTATAAAAGCGCATGCAGCCATATATACTTGTACAGAAACCAATTAAGAATCATTAGCTTCTGTGAAATGACATGAAATGAGTTAAAAGAAGGTACCTATTTCATTTTGTTTGCCATAGTTTTGAAGGAAGAGCACCTATATATATTCCTAGCTTTTATTACTGAAGAAAGAGATAGATTTCTTTTGATTTTCAGCTGAAAGTACTGCTTGGAAACTGATATGTAGTAGTTTTTAATGATGCTAGATAGCTATAGGGTTCAGTTGATTTTAAATTTTGTGCATATTTGGACCACAAATATGAAAGTGTTGGTAATAATTTATTATTTCCTATTAAGTTAATTTTGTGAGCTTTTTTTATTTATTTATTTTGACCATATTAATTTTTATAACTACACATATTTTAATTTTATTTATTTATTAATTATTCTTATAAATAAAACTTATTTTAGAAACATATTTTTTTTATTATTTAAGAACGATTTATATAAAAACAACTTATCAAGCTCTCTCAAAAAAATACTTTTTTTATTAACTAATCTAAATCATAATTGAAGTAACATAAATTGGACCAGCTATAGATGCATTATTTGTAGTGTTTAACAAGAAGACGAATTGGACCTACAGATTATGGACTTGGCAATCTTAGTAGTAATGGACTCGACATTGGTTATGTGTATCAACAAGTATGACATTAATGTATTGTCTTTATGTTAAAAGTTGCTTAGAACAGATAGGCGAAATTTTTACTCTAATATCGAGGAAGTAATATATATAGGCTCAAGGTAATTGGGGGAGAATTTTTTAGCTAGAAGAGAAATTGATTTTTGCATTATAAATTGTTTTCACATGTACTAATGATGCCACCAATTTAAATAGAGAGAGAGAGAGAGAGATTATGATATCTTCATTGTTGAGGACAAAAGGTGAACAAATGGAATGAGATTTGGTGAAGTGGAAGTGAGAAGAACTTGTCAAATTTCATGATAGTCTCATGATGCTAGCTTATTATTTGAGGCATACATAAACTTATGAAATTTTCACATGTAAGTGGGATAATATTGCTCAATGAATCTTGGTGGTTGTGTCATGTCTTCATATTGATGTTCTTGAAAATATTCATTATTTACATCTTTTTCAATAACTAATAGTCATCTAGATTATTGATAAGGATAAATATAATTTGGGCAATTGTACATTTTGTCATTAGGATGCCATTTTCATGGAGTCAACTCATAGGCATTGGTGAAGTCCTTGGTAACTTAATGCATATCATACTTATTAAAATAACTATCATCAAGACTCTTATAATGAACAATCTAAATTCATCCTATATCATCACAACTATGATATAGGAATAAAATTTCATGTCCTACTTCAAACCAAAACATCATACTTTTAAATAGCGAATCAATGCCATTTGGGCCACAAAAATGGGTAAAATGTCATTGATAGTGTTAAATATGGTGGAGTGATTGTACTTTTGACGGGTCTGTGAACTTTATTGTAGGTTTTATTATATAATATGAGTGTTTATTTGGAGAGGTTGGTCCATGTTACATTAACATAATAGACTTGAGAGGGGTTTGCATGATTAGAGTGGTTGTGGATGTGTCGAGTTAAGCATTAAACTAATATGAAAAGAGTTTATTTTGTTAGATCTATATAAAATAAAGGTTCTTCATATTAAAACAATAAGTTTTCAACTATTGTGGCGAGATCTATAGATATACTAGTTGATGTGGTATATCTATAAATCAAACAGGAGAACGATCGACCGAGCGAAAAATAGAATAAGAAAATTCACACCAGAAAAGTACAACACAACGGAACACACAGATATACGTGGTTCAACAAATCGCCTACGTTCACAGAGTTGCAGATGATTTTACTACTTGACGAAATTTATACCAGTCGATCACATCGACTTACAAGAGAAATCTCTCACTCTTTAAATAACTGAGGTTCCGAACATGTATAACATATATTTTAAAAATTCCAAGCCTCAAATTCATAGACCTACCCTAAGTGTTAAATTAGATGTTAGATCGATCATATTAAATTTAGATCCGACCTGACGTAGACCAATTATTCGATTAAGCATTAACTATATATAGGAAATATACTTACTCCTAATTCTTATGTAATTAAATATCAACACCTAAACTTGCATTTTTTTTGCAAACATATAATCTTACATTTACATGAAAAGTTGTATTAAAATGTAAAGTTTAAGTGTTAGATATATAAGTACATATAAATTTAGTGGTATCTATGTTAATCTTTTTTTAGCAAATATTTTTAGATTTTACATTTAAGCATACACAACAACCATCACATTTAAAATAAAAAAAAACTTTAAAAAATTCAAAGAGGAAGAAAGGAAACAAAAGGAAGCCCTTTAAGATCTACGACTACAAAGCAAATCAAATACCATAGGCACAAGAGACAGAGACACAAACAAAGCTAACAAAAACCTCAAAAAGAAAGGAAAACCACCAAACAAACCACCAAAGCAAAGAGGAGAAGGATAATCAATTAGAGCTTAGAAGAACTTACCTGCTGGAAAACATTAAAATTCTATCCTAGAATTTAAACATATAAAAATAGATTCAAAACGATTGAATTTTAATGAAGGATAGAATTCATCACAGCTCAAAAAATCAATCTAATCAATTAGTGAAGATAAGGAAGAAATGTAGGCTTATCAACAATAAATTAATCATTAGAAACAACAGTTAGCTACACAAACCCAATCACGAATATATTCATTTTGTATTTTGCCTATATGTTTCAAAGCCACTTATCCATCTAAACATTCTCATCCCAGCAACACTTAACTTTGTTTTTTTTTTTTAAAGAGTATTATTCGGCTCCTTAATTTTATTCCACAAATAAAAATTACAAAGAAGGAAAATAGTTACCAACTACACACCCGATACACTCACTCAAAAAGAAAAAACCAAGCTTCCTCTTTCCAAGAAAGAAAAAAACACAACTCACCTTAAAGGAAAAGAAACAACACACAGGAAAATAGAAACAAGAAAACCAACATACAAAAAATAAACAATAGCGAAGCCTAAAGTAAGTCCATCAACAAAAGCTGATTAAGATTACTAGGAAACTGATTAGAAACAACAACCGAGTTAAGAGAACTCCCAAATTTAGCCACCCAATGAGCAACCATGCGTCCTTCTATTTTAGTATGATTTCATTTGATGCATAAATTCTTGGACATCTTACCAATTCTTTTCATTTGAAATTTGATACTCTAATGCGGAACTTTCCTAGCATTGCAATATTTCCATAATAATAAGGAATCTGTTTCAAGCATAATGTATTTCCAACCTTTCTTCTTAACAATTAGAAGCACAAGAACCATTGCATACGCTTCAACCACAATAGGTGAGATTGGAACAACAGCTGCAGTAAACCAACAAATGGTCAATCCCAGAAAGTCCCTGCATACTCCTCTAATACCATCTTTATCGACATTCCAACTCCCATCAAAATTGATTTTAATGTAGGGGGCAGTCGACTTCAACCAAGTCACAACAAGATCAATTGGTGTGTCAAAAACATTCAAATTAAGGAAGATATCTTTAATTCTATCATTATATATGCATTTATAACCATTAAAAGTAGGCTATTGACCAAATAATTGATGATCATACCAAATGTTTTATTAACATTTGGCATCTCTTACTTAAATTTAACATTATTACGAGTAAACCAAATAAACCAAAGAAAAACAGAAGAAATGTTGGAAAAGAAAGCATGAACAAGATTTCTTTTAAATTAACTTTGTTTTATGCTTCTCTTTTAAAGTCCAATATAGTGCAACAAAGAATATTGCAGGTTTCACCGCCATCTTATAAAATTTTCCTTTAATTCTAAGTGCTATTTTCTATCACACAATAGGTTGGATGCATTCCTCCACTTCAACCAACCAACTTGAACTTTACTAATAATATCCTCATTTATATCACCATCACTTTGAACAGGAGACTCGAGATATCTAAAATGTTAACACGTTTTAATGATTTGATCACCCATAGTTACAACTCTGTCACTAGAGCAACTACTACTATTAAAATTATATTTTATGCATTTAGTTATAGATCGACTCAAATGAAGGCCTTTAACTCTAATGTCGAGCTCCATAATTTATGTTTTTTTCTAAATTCTCTCTTTAATCTTATCCACTAGAAAGATATCATTGACGAAAAGCATACACCAAGGTACATCCTCCCGTAAATGTTTAGTAAGAGCATAACTAAGGGGTTGTCTAGTAGCATATTTATTTTAAGTTATTAGGATTTCGTAAGTCCTGTAAATCTGTATTTACTAATTCCTAATTTAAAAACCACCTGGCAACGAAGTCCTCTAAATCCCATGAATCCATTAAAACTGTTTGGAAAGTTCTACGTAAATCCACTATGATCCCAATCATCCTTCCTGTAAACCCCGTAAATCTACCAATTCATGGGAATTAGGATTTACGTGTTTTACGGATGAAATATGCGAAATCCATATTTATCAAATCCACACATTCATCTTGTCCAAAATGACCATCTGATAGATTTAGCTTAAAACTGTATGTTGTGATCTTAGCACAACCCATAAAGCAAAAAGATATGGGCTTAAAGCTAATCCTTGATGTAATCCAACAAAAATAAGGAAATATTTGGTCATTCCTCCTTCTAGTTTCTAAACCTTAAACCCTAAACCCAAACACATTCCACCAAATAAATGAAAAAAAGGGAAATTTGCATACATTCCATTCACTACCCAAGTATTTACAGATCTAACACCTAAACTTCATTTTTTACATTACCCAACCATATCTGTGAGCCAGAGCTATGAGAGGCGGAACGTCGATGGGTGAGAAGGAAAGTGGTGGTCGGTCCCCGGAGCGGTGCGATCTTCGGAGCTGGGGTCACAAGAGCGATGAAGTCACAGGGAGGAAGAAGGATTAAGGAACCAAGGCGAGACCAAGAGGGGGGAGGATTAGGGCAAGACGGGGAGCGACAGAATTTTAGCGGTATAAATGATTAGTTCTGATGACTTATAAATATATTCTTAAGTCATCGTTAATTAACATTATTATCGATAGAAATTCCCGACACTTACTAAAAAAACTCATCGATTAACACTCCGCCCAATGACGAGTTCATAAATAACCGACAAAATATAACTGTCGGTTAAAATTTGCTTATAACTAATGATAACATGCCTCAATAATAATAAAAACCATGAGAAAAATAATACTATTGCTAAGCAACAACATGTCCTATAGTTTTGCAGTCACAAAAAACCCAGCCTATAAAGCCATCACAATGCAGTAGAAAATAGGGCATTTTTTCCAACGTATATTTAGATCGTCTATTTTAACGCTTTTTCTTGTAGTGCTTTTTTTATAAAGCTATGCAAAAAAAGATAGATGCATGGGAATAATCACCTCATAATTGCTTCATAATTTTGAATTAGCCCATAAAAAATCTTACAAGTAAGATATTATATCTAATGGGTATGCCAAAAATTATGAGTTAATTAGCATGATTTTTTTTAATCATTTGCATGCATTTAATGATGTCATAAAGTCATTTGATACTATTATTTAGTTTTCTCTTAATTTACATGATAGTTACTTGGAAAGATTTGACATATGAATTGATTTAGGTGCTCTGTAGTTATTGGGATGTGTTGGTGTTAGAGATGAAGGGCTTTCAACTATGATGATGATGGATGGGGATCAAGAGTGAGGACTACTAAAGAAACATTCTATCCCATGCTTATGACGAAGCAAAAACTTAAGAGTTTCATGTGATGTAGTTGGTAATGTTGGATCGGTTGATTATAATGAACTAGTGATTGGGTTCTTAAGGGTTTCAAAGTATATTTTGAGATGTGGTTCAGTTAAAGTTGTCATAAGAAGCTAATTGCCAAAAGAAGAAGGTGATCATTATTTGTTAAAAGCTACATTGAGTGGAGAGAATGTTTGGGATAAAGTGCAACTTTAATAATGTTTTAAAATATTTGCTCAATCTTTTTTTAAGTTATCAAATATATATATAAATATACAATGCCATAAAAGAGAGGTTTCCAAATTCAAATATATATGAATAAAATTTTAAAAGGATATAAAAAGAATTTCATTAGAGACTAAAGCAAAAAGCTAAATGTTTGCAATAATGATGTATTCCTCTAATTATATGGTAACATTTGATATTTATATTTTAAATTATATTTGTGAACTTTGTCATACTCACAATTTTTACAAATGATGATTAAATATGTATTTTAAATCACAACATCAATAAAAAATAATGAAAACATTTATCTAGCCCGATCTTAAATACTAACAGTCATACCTTTTGAAGAAATGTCATCGTTAATGGCATCACTAAACATTTTAATCACATTTTCTTTCAAAAAATGGCTACACTTTTTGTCTTTTTCAGCCACAAACACTTTTAACCATACCATTTAGAATCATATCCAAAGAAAATCATGATTAAAATCCTAAAAAGCATGGCTAAAACTTCTTTATTCATATATTTTTTAAGAAAAATATGATAAATAATATGATCTTTAGCTATAATATTTAATATAATTATGTAGCTACAAAGTTATATTTGTTGCCCACTTGCCATAGTGATGTTGTTTGTGCTCATTTTTCTTTTGGAGAAACAATTATTTATGCATATGGGATTTAAAAATGGTTTGTGCAAGTTCCAACATACCTATACAATATGTAAAAGGTGAAAAAATGATATTGACACATTATTTTCCTTTTTCCTCATGCATGTTTCATTTGTATGATGTCATATCATTTTCTTATATTGTGATCAACAAAATGGAAATGTATACATGTTTAATAGTTGGTAGTTCATGGTTATCTTCCTTCTACAAGATTGTTTGACTTAAAAAATTAGCAAAATCATTCATTCAGTGATGATACCATTAATATACAAAAAAGCATACAAAACACAATAATAAATAAATAATATCTATTTCATAAATATATAAAACATATCTATACAACCACACAATTTAATTATTAAAATTTAAATTTAAAGTAAATATCATATTAAAATAACCTTAAACATGAAGAAATGGAATTGTGTTTGTGTTAACAACTAGCTTGCTAAGCTTAAAGCAGATTGAGCATCTTATTTGACATCTGTAAGATGATACTTAGATACCATACAAATAAAAACAAAAATGGAAAAGATATCATTACATGAATTAAGCTTTTTTTCGACGGCTACAATCCATCGATTATGATAAGAAAATTTATTGATTTTAATGTTACATGTGGTTTTAAGCTTGTAAGTGAAATGCTTATCGGTAATTCCAAAACCGACATATATTCTGACAGTATAAATGTACAGATGGTTATCCGATGAATTAATATCGTAGCTTCTTCTTTTTTTTTTGAGAAAAATTGAGACCTCATTAATTGCCGGTGCGTATAATTAAAGGTTCTTTCGTCTGTAATAGTGACGAATACACATCCAAAAAGTGTCACATTCGTCAGTTTTTTGAAGTAGGTAAAACTGTTGGTTATGCGTCAATTTTTTATAGCTGATGAGCTAACTATAAAAAAAGTGTCACACCCGTCAGTTTTTTTGCGCAGGTAAAACCATCAGTTAAGCGTCGTTTATGCGTTATTTTTTATAACCGTCTGGTTAACTATCAAATAATTTTTGTGCTAGCGTTTCTGTGTGAAACACCTTATGTCGTCGATTATGTGTCAGTTTGACATCGTAAAAATGCTCATCGGCTTTGCCTACGAATAAGTTTGAAATCGCCGCGAAACCAACGGTTAGTATTCAGAAAACTAAAGCATAGAAGAAAAAAATAAATTATTTCCTTAAAAATTAAATTACCCCTCTTATCACAACATTTAATATACAATTCCAAGCATTTAATGAAATAACATATCTATCAAATATTAAATTATCCAATCAAATAAAGAAATAAATAAAATGCATTTACTCTAAAAAATATTTGTCCAAATGTACATAAAAATAAAAAAAGAAAGAAAAATACTCTTTCTAATCATCCTCCTTTATCTGATCAACCTTATCCTCATCATCCTCCGCCTCTTACTCCTCCTCCACTGCTGCCACTGCCTTGCCACACTCCCTCATCCGCTGCTGGAATAAATCCAACTCAGCCTTCAGCTTCGCCTCCATGTTAGCTTCCAGTGACCTCATCTGAGTGAAGCGGGCCTCCTTCTCAACAGAAAATGCTGCAAAACTCCTGGAGATCTCTTCATTCCGTGCAATAGATGTAGAAGCTGCACATACACTAGTGAACCATTCCTTGTGAATTATTTAAACAAGGCTAATTCCCATAATTTTTCTCTTTCTCAGTATTTTCACATAAAAATTAAGATATTTCCTCCTGCTTATTTTTCTTTTTTATTATCTGAGTGTGCTTTAGATCTTCTTGCAACATTAAGACGATGTTTCATTACTCAACTGCTACGATCTTTCCGGCACACATCAATAGTTATATAAATTTTTTACCTTTGCAAACTTCACCTAAGAAACCCCTCTATCATGAGCTAATGCTTCAATAAGCAAGATAGTAATTAATGCTTGCCATGCCAAAAAGGTTAATGATGAGATAAACTTTATTTTATAGTCAGACAACCATTTTTTTCTTATTTCAACACCTCCAATTTTTCAACACATTAAATTTAAGCCTTTCCAACCTCCCTTAATGATCTCCAAAACCATCATCTAATTCTCAATAAAACACAGAAAAATCAACCATAAATCATGAGCCATCACTCATCTCAACGGGAACAAACAAAAAATGTTCCACAAAAGAACTACGTACAGTGGTCCTCTCCCAGCCTGAAGAGAGATGAAAAGTGGCTGAAACAGAAGTACTGTTCAGAGAAATGTTCAGAATAAGCCATGCATGAAAAGAAGAAAGTATATGCATTTATGATCAGTAGTGCTACAAAATATACTAAGTCCATACATGTAGACAAATGGTTAGATACCCAAAGGTACTTTGGAGACACATGTAGATGGATTCAAATTTCAATGTGAAGAGTTCTCAGCTTGGGAAAAAGAAGCTTACCTCTCGTTATCTTCCCTAACTATACCAGCAAAGCTGTTAAAAGACTCAAAGCTGAAAAGCAAAAGCTAAGCAGTGAGAGAGGAGAGAGAGACAGCGATAGGGATAGAGAGAGAGAGAGAGAGGAAGAATAGATATTTGCAGGATGCGCTGAACAAAGATTTCAGCTTTGACTGCTCATCCTTTCATGATTTGTGCATCTTGATTCAAGTCTTCGAGGCTTAATAATTGGTTTTGCAGGTTAGGGTTGATTAGAATATATTTAAAGAAATGTTGGATATATGTACGTGCATGCGTTTGTGAGTTTTAATTGGTCAATTGGGTCAGGATTTTAGATGCATTCGAAGTCTAATAGTGAGACACCACATGTCAAGTAGGCCTCATAAATTTTAACGCTGACTAATTCTAGTGTATCACGGTTGGCTCACTTAGCACGTGGCAGCCGCCATTGGTCTCTAGACGCAATTTATGTCCAGAGCCCGGATTTAATATTTACACTTTGGTAAATGTCTTAGGTAGATCTCTTGAAGTTTATAATTCGGGGCATAAATCATTTATAATTCAAAATAAATGAGGGTCATTTGTATTTACATGCCACTCGATTTACATATTTAATACCTAAAATTTATTTTTTATATTTGTACCATTCAAGTGAAATATACATTTAAATATAAAAATTTAAGTTTAGGAGATAGTTAGATATGCAAATACATAGGAATTGGTCATTGATTTGTATGCATGTAAATCCTTAAATGAATAAAAAAATATTGATCTATTATATCACAAAATTGATCTCTATAAGCACATATTTTCAAAAAAATATCATAAAAATTAAATTTTTAACCATTTTCTTCAATTCCCCCATTAAAAAAAAACCACTAAAAATACTATTTTTATTATGCTTTTTTTATGTTCTAATATCACTATCAAAACACTATACAACAACAACAACAACAACAACAACAACAACAACAACAAAGCCTTAATTCCACTACGTGGGGTCGGCTACATGAATCCTTTTTCTCCATTGCGTCCTATTTAGAATCATATTTTCATCTAGTTCTAATAAATTAAGATCATTTTTAATACAATAAACCCAAGTCTTCCTAGGTCTACCTCTACCTTTCTTAACACAAGTCGAATCTAAAACATCTACTCTCCTAATCAAATCATCTAATGGTCGACGTTTAATATGACCAAACCATCTAAGACGACTTTCTCTAATTTTGTCTGTCACAGAAGCTACACCAACCCTATCACGAATATATTCATTCCGCATTTTGTCTCTAAGTGTAAAGCCAAATCTAAAACACTATCAAAACACTATATTGAACTAAAAATTTGTGTACTAATTAAATAATCATGCTAAGTTAGAAATTCATAGTTAATCTTAATCATGTCATTAATAATTATTTTTTAAAAATTACCAAAATGTGATCTTTTCTTAAATTATTTACAACATATAATTATTATTTTTTGCATCTTTGGAGTTATGATTCGAGCATTTTTTTCTCAATATGGTCTATACTTCCTTATAACTAATGAATATTACTTAAGCTATAGTTGGATTGGGTTTATTAAGGGGATTATCACCTAATTACCATAAATATGCAATTAAGAAGAGCTTTTGTGTTAGATGGGCACGCTTGCTACAGTTCTCTAGGCAGCATGTGCTACAAGGACGTCATTAGGGTTTTGTCCTTTGTTCATTTTTTCACTTTACCTTATAAGAAGTATCATATTTGCAATTAGGAATATTTACATTCATACCAACTGATATTATTTCAAGTTTAAGAAAATAATAGTAATTATGTGATTATTGATGTGATGTTAAAGTTATAAGCATTATACATGCCAAAATGAACTTTAGAGGTTAGATATATAAATACATAAGAAGTATGGTATGTATGTAGATGCTTCTTAAAATTAATGCCATGCAGAATATAGAAGAGCAGAATGTCAAATTTGCGATTCTCATATTTGAAACCTTAATCTTATTTATAGAGAAAAATCGAGATTTATGCAATCGGAAGAGCTGCAGTACGAAATTATGTCATGTCCAGGAGATTATTGCATCAGGAGTCTAGATGTATTTTTGCATGAGGACTCTAATTACTGCCGGTCATGTGTACAGTTTGGCCCCTTAGTAAAAAAAAGAAATTAAATAGTGTGATTGGGCCACCCCTCCTGACAAAGAAAGAAAGGCAGGTTCAGACGATTGATCAAACAGATCTTTTCGTCCCTTTTTTTATGACGGAGCAATTGCATGAAGTGGTGCAGGTGCAGGGCTTCTAAGATTCTAAAGTATGAAGAACCTTTTCATTATCTGTTCTATTGAAGAAAAGACCTTCGGCATGATGGTAGTAGAGTAGTCGATCTGATCTCGCGGGCGGATAGAAATGCTTATAGATGAGGTAGGCGAGGGTAGCTTGCCTGCAAAGGGCGTGTATGACAGTCTTTTGTTTAATGAGAACGGGAAGGAAAACTGCTTCGGCAGGTAAGATCTCAAAGAAAGATTTTCATTCATAAGACCATTTAACCAACGGTGGGGTCAGACTGTACACATGACAGACTGTGATTGGAGTCCTGTTGATGTAATATTTTTTTCATGTCTAGAGCGTGCAATTGGATCATAATGAATTGTAATCACACCATTAATAGTTATACTTTTGAAATGTCCAAAATTTGATATTTCCTTAAATTATTTTGAACATGTAATTCTTATTTTAAATTTATAAACAACTTCTAAATTGCATCCCTGTCTTTATTATCAGTTTTTCTTATCTCTATAATTGCAGTACTTTCCTACAACTAATTAATATTAGTTATGTTAATGATTGTTATATCATCATTTAGGTTGGGTTTATCAAGATAATTATCTTTAATTACCATAAGATAAGATTCATTAGAGTCAGATGTGCACGCTTGGTACATTTCTCTAGGCAGCATGTGTTACAATGACGTCATTAGGGTTTACTTTTGTCCCTTCTTTAAAGATTGGCGGGGTTCAAG
>NEWO01000045.1:1453360-1479364 GCA_003013225.1 Phalaenopsis aphrodite
ATATGATCAAAATTGTTATGAGAGAAAATCATGCCAAACTAAATTGTGTTGAAGTAAGTATTTACTTTGAAAATGTCGAGTTTCGGTCTCCCACCCAAGTGGCAAGAGTTCAGTTTGCATGCTAGCAACTAAATTTGGCGTCCTTAAGGCTCACTTTACTAAAAATAAATAAATAAAAATAATAAAGAAAATGATTTCTAACAAGATTAATAAAACTAGTAGTGTGCTTAGATGTGAAATAAGCCGAAAGTTTGATCTAACGATTCAATTTGATGTTAAGAATGACATTTAGATACAATAGTAGTACTACTATTTACAATAATGAATCAACATGAATAAGGCTGATAATAATATGCCAACATAAGATTGAATGTATAACATTAATAGTTATACTACAAATAAGTTTTTTTAAGGGATGGATGAGAGTAGTAGACTTGATAGCCAATCAAAATCCTTTATTTTTTTAAAGGAAAAGTGAGCCCAAATAGAAATATGTGCAATTCAAATATGCAGCCACTTAGTGGGTGGGAAACTCCACCTCAACCACTATGTCACAGATAAGTGAGTGCAATAGACATCAATAAAAACAAAAAAAACCAAGAAGGGTATGTTCCTAATAATGTAAACCTTACTTATCAGGAGGAAAAAATCATCAATTTAATCAATGTCAAAATTAACACTAATGAAATACTATTATTAAAAAAATAATTTATTTTTTTAGAATAAATTAATAAAACATGAAATTTTATTACAAGCATTAAAGTAAGATTGAATTATTAGGAAATTAATGAAAAAAAAAACTATAGCTTTAAAATTAGATTCATTAATATACATAAAAAGAGCAAACTTGTCCCAAAAATATATTTATATTATAAAAGTTTGATTAACATTTTTTAATTAATTGCTAAAAACTAAAAGAATATTAGATAAATAATTAAATAAAAGTACATAATTAGCTATCACTTTCCATAGTATTTAACTTCAAAAGCTTGAGAATAGCTTAAAGGTGATTCTTTTATCTAGATATTCTATGCCTAAATAGCATATTATGGACATAATCACCTAATAATATAATTAAATTTAGTGCTAAAATATATAAAAATATTGGGAGCTTTACACAGCCCTCATTGTGGTCAAGGTAGCCTTTGAATGTACTTAACATTGGAAGCCAAATCTATAATATTATCATTATAACCTTTATAAGGTTCATCAATTTGATAGAATAAAGTACTGATAAAAGGTTCCAAACTCCTAGATATGCATTCATAACACTCAAAACATTGGTATTTACAAAACTAACTCCCATGACATTTTTGCAAGGATCATACCATTGATAATATGAAACTTGCATGAAAATGAGTGCTACTTTTGCAAATATTATTGTTTCAGTGCTACTTATGTAATTGCATGCTTAATTAGTTTTTTACAAAATTAACCCTCATTCTATAGAAAATGCAGTGACAAGTCTCTTCTGCCTTGCATACTTTTCTTAAAATAGGAAAAGTAAAAGGTAGTCCAAACCATGCTTTAGTTTTCCTCCAAGTGACAAGAACCCCATGCAGTCCTTTTTTTTCAGTAGTTAAAAAGAGAAGGGGTCATTTACAAATGTAACACCCAATTTCTCTGTATTTACATATCTAAACACTCAAATTTTAACTTTTACATTTACACCACCTAAATCTTTTAACACTTAAATTTTACCTTTTACATAAGAATTAGGTGATTTGTCTGTAAATCTTCCAAAAAAAACCTTCATCTTTTCTCATTTGGGATTAACTAGGTTTTATATTCATAATTATTGTAATTAAATATCTGTTTTTTTAATAATTTAAATGGTTTTATTTGATAAATATATAAGTGAAGAAATGCTATATGATTTATTGAAGTTGTTTTCAGCCAATTAAAAAATTTCATAAATGCAAAAAAAAATTACTTATAACTTAATATTGTTGAATCATTTTAAAATTACATAATTTTTTTTTTTGTAATTTTTCTTAAATTTTATTTTCAATCCATATCCAAATTATGAGTTTGAAATTTCATGATTTTATTAAATGCAGTTAAAAATCATCTTTTTTTTTTAAATTCACAAAATGAAATCTCATTTTCTATTCTGTCCAAATCTTATCTTATTCAGTGATCTAACGAAAGAATCGAGTCATATTTTACTTAAATCATGTTGGACTAATCAGAACATCATACTTCAAATTGTTTTTAATTCAAATCTATCTTGAAATATGATAGAACTGATCGGGCAAGTCCACCTTGCTATAACTCGATTTAAGTGTGCGTTTGGAGCAGCTTGTGCTTATCCATATAAGCCGCTCATCTGAAAAAGCGGACCGCGGGGTTCCACCAAGGTTCCACATTTAGTGTAAATAACCAACTGCGTTCTCGGATAAACTGCTCAAACGCAAGTTTCCAAATGGTGAGACGGCGTTTTCCAAACGCCGTTGCAACAGATAAGCTGCCCCAAACGGTGTAGTCAAGGTCCACAAGTTTTGATCATATAAAAATAATAATTTTTTAATTGCATGCATGGTAAATAAGATTGCATGTATTGCAAAATTTTTAATGCATTTAGAAGCTTGAATCTCATCTACCTTGGAAAACATTTCGCCCGTCATCCGGACGTCTGCATAATGTCATGGATCACACCATACCATTCTCCACATGACGTGGTGCGATTCAAGTCATTATCCGCACATCCTATCGAAACATCATATTTTCTCCACTTAATTTCAAATTCTCAACAGTATTAGCTGGGAATCTCATAAAAAATTAATGCATGCAAACAACTATTGATACAAACAGCAAAGTCTATAATATTATAAGACATCAAAAGCAAGCATCTTCACATCATTCTCCAAAGTAGTTATTGTACCAATGAAATGTTTATTAATGTGCACATCAATCTAATCAAACTTTGGTTTGTTTAACTAAATAGACACTTTAATTTGTCTCTTTGAGGCTGCACCAAGTTTCCAAAACAATAAAAAAATGTTCTGTGAAACTGAGCCCTACAATTCAAATAGAACATGCCTACATGCTGAGTTCTAGGACTTAGGATTTTATTATTTCTCATATCTTATGCAATATAAATACTTAGTGTTAAGTGCTTCATTGTAGCCAGGCATTGTGCTTGGAATTTGAATGGCTAAATCCAGTACAAGAGAAGTGAATAATTGAATGTAAGTGGTGGCAGAGGAACAGTCTCACGTCTTATTTTTATACGAATGTCTCGCACGAGTATAGACAAACAAAATTCACAAAAAAGTAGGGTTTTTACGTGAAAACATAGAAAGATAAAATAAACACTATTGTGGATCTAATTGAAACATGTACTATACAAAAGAGGTTATAGAAATATGATTTTCTACAAATTTGGATTAGATTAAATAGTGAAGTATAATAGAACAATAAACATGACCACTTATGATTGTAGTATGATAGCAAAGGATAATAATAATGGTTAAGAATCGATCGTCATTTGACAACTGTCAAGTGATGATAGTAAAGTGTTAAAGATGATGGCAATTGGGCAATTAAAATTAGAGGATGACACTGATTGGACAAGAATAGTTGATAATAATTATAAATAGTGGATATATAATGATCATTAGAAAATAACTGTCGAAAGACAAAAGTTTAAGTTAAGGTGATTTGATGATGGTGATAATTAGTGGCAATCATTTGCATTTAATATAAATCAGAGTTATTGAGCTCTTTAGATCCTTAAGCACTCTCCATGTCATATTAAGGACTTTTTGATATGTTGAACGAGTGTTTTTTTGTAATTTTTGGAGTAATATTTTGATAATTTTAGCCAAAATTTCTATACACTTTATCAAATAGCTTATATTAATTCCATTGATCGTATACTATTTCCTTATCTTTCAAGATATCAAATTTAGGGTGTATTTGGGCGGCAATGTCGTAGCGGTGTGGTGCCGCACCACAGTTTTTTTATGTTTGACAAAACTATGTTTTACTTGCATTTTCAAAAAGCTTCAGCTGAAAGCTACGATCCTAAGATGACTGCCAGAAAACTGCAGTCTAACTTTTTTTAATCTCTTTTTTGTAATGGCCACTGCAGCTTTACGAACAATAATTTCTTTTTCAGCAGTTTAATAACTGTTTATTCAAACATTTGCAACTACCCAAAACAAACCCTCGAGTGATTTTAGACTCTGAAGTTTTATAATCAAGATGCTTATTTTGATGGTAAGCATATATAAAAATAATAAATCATTTTGTTTATTAACTAATATTAAAGTTTTCAACAATGCATCAAGTACTTACGCTGATCTCATTTGGACGGCGAAGATGTTATGTGCGGAGCCTGACTTGAAGCATCAGCACACACTTAAGAAGACAGAGCGCATGGTGCCTAAGCGCTAAGCTGTGGGTTTTTTAAAAATATTAATTGAGATTAAAGCATAAAAAAAATTTTCTTGGAGAAGCCGAACACACTAAAAATGGATTTTCCAAAATCAAGACCAAACACGTAAAGGCAGAGAAAATATTCTGTCTGGACACCACACGTCCGAATGACCAATCATTGGCGACTACGTTGCCATACACGTCATCGATGGGCTAGTGGTTGGTCGTCCAGACGCGCGGAAGTCCGAATGAAATATTTTTTCGTAAAGGCAAGTAAATTCGTCTGCCACTGGCGAGGTCATAGCCTGGGCACACCTGAGCTGTCGCTTCTTTTATTTTGTTAAACTTAATTCATAATAAGTAAATGTTTATTTTTATATTAAATAATTGATTTTCTTTTAGTGAAATGCTTAAAATTATAATTTTTTTAATTAATTACTTTCTTATCATAATTTTTTTAAAAACAATATAACATTTTTCTACATAAATGTATTAAGTAATAAAATCCACAAAAAAAATGTCATTGGCTTCAAAATGTTAAAACTTTATTTGGCATCTTAATTTTTTTTACTTGATTATTTTTAATTTTCTTAATATTATATTCTAAATATTTTTAGAAAAGCATAAGTTTATGTGTTTTTTTAAAATATTTTTCATCATAAAAATCTATTACTTTAATTTTTGTAATTATTTTATTTATTTATTTATTTTTTGAATATTTTGATAATGAAAGAGTGATATTTTCTTCTTCTATGAATTTTTGAAATTAAAATATAATTACTAATTGCTTTAATTTTTTTTAATTAATTTAGACAAGACAATTGATTTTATATAAAAAGATTATTGTTTGATAAGGTAGAAAATTGGTTGTCATTCACTTTATCCTGAGTTTAATTTTCTTTTTTTTCTTGCAATTTTTATATTTATTAGAATAATTTTTTAGATGCATCTCTAATTAAGAAAATAAATAATTTATTTTATAAAATTTCCTTGCTGACTAATTTAAGACATTAATGAAGTTAATTTTCTTTCTTTTTTTATGCCTTTTGAAAAAAATAAATTTGTGATTTATATCCTTTCAAAATTTTTTAAATATATTTAACATTTTTTTTTTATTTTTATTCCTTTTAATTTATACTCTAATGTTGATGTATTTTCAATATTGATAAAAATGGAGCATAATTCTCAGCTTGATATTGATGTTGGGTGATATAATTGGAGATTTCAAGCATTAATGTTAATATTGATAGCATTAAAATCATTTGGGAAGAGTTGGGCTTATATTTTAGAAGGGTTTTATATGAAAAGATGATATGTGATATTAAGATATCTTCCTTCAAGCCAATGTCTATTGCTAAAAACTAGATCAAAAGAGTTGGTTGTAAATGCAGTTTATCCCTGGTGATCAGGAGGGTGATTGCTCTTGAAAAATTTATAATATATCTTCTAAAAGCATGAATATTAGATAAGGTTAGAGTTTAACATATGTTAATCCGAGATTCATGTAGGCTATTAACTATAGTATTTATTTTTTTTGCAGTATTGAAGGTTAAGTCTTAATTTTGGTAAAACTGATGAGAGAATATCAATATGAATAATATGTCATTATGAGACACCTGTCTTTCATTGAAAAAAGTAAGTTATGACCTTTAATAATATTTGTGGTTCCAATTATTTTAGTACCAGTGATTCTGTAATATTATTTATCATTAAGTTAACAAACTTTAGATTACTATTATGATGTGCCAGACGTACTTGAAAAATTAGTTATGCAATCTCTATTTTCAGATAATAGCATTCTTCTGTTGAATGTCCCATTAAAAAGTTAAAATTACTATATTTTGACTAGTCTCCATTGTTTACTTTTTAAAAAAGTTTTGGCCATAAAAAGTATTCAATGTTTTGGATGTCCATTAGACTATTAGCCTTTGATATGTTTAATAATATGTAATTAAGAGACTCATAATGTTGTTGGGATTAGTAAATTTGAGGAAATGATTTCTTTGATCTCTTAATTACTCTTATTTTCTTCTTTAGAGAAGCAATTCAATCAATTCTTACATTCTTTTTGACATATATTTGAATATTATTTAAAATATTTTTGAATGGATGTTGATGCCTTCCTTGACATTTAGAATGAACAAGATTAGTGTTAGAACAAACTGTCTCTCATATTTGTGAAGAGCTAAAACATTTAGAATGAAGATCTCTAAGAAAATTTTTCACAGTAACTTCATATCTAATCCCAGCATAGTTCTAGGAGGGTAACCATACCTCACAAAAATGAGGTCAACAATATCAAGAAGAACCTCTACAAAAATTCCTGTGGTATCCTCTAACACATAAATTTTTTTTGAGCCTGAATAAGAAAATATGACATACCTTCCTCTTGGTAAAAGAGTTCTATAATACTTTGTAGCTCAATAATTTTTCATGGTTTATTTTTAATAACAATAGCACAATCAACTTTATTCCTTGCTCCACTAGGGTATCGAAGGTAATAAACCTGGGTAGCTTGGTGTGCCAGAACAAATGGATCAAACTTCGCATATCGCCTGTTCATTTTGACTTCGATGATATCATAAAGAGTAAGTATTCATGTTTCTTGATTCATAACAGGATCAAACCACTAAAAAATGAACAAGTAATAATGTTAATAGCATTACCCGAATATTGTAATTGAATTACATCTCCAGGTGTGTGTGTTTCCTCTAACGGCAACATCATAATTATATGTCTTCTTCCCTTTACGACCAGTACGCTGCACAACAACCTTGATTGAATTCTTATCTGGGCTTGTCAAAATTAGATTTAATGCTAGATATTCTCAGTACCACTGATTAATCCGTATGTATAATGCAACAATCCCATAAAGATTATTGTGCAACACTCAGTAAGTCATAGAACTATTGTGATTCATTGTTCGGTGCTTCATTTTTGTTTGGAACACTCTCAACAAAAAAAATCTCTGTGAGCATCATGAACAATTTTCTTATATGTGCTAGGATCATATTCTTCTGCAAGACGGCCATAACTTGTTGAGGCACCAACTTGATCGTACTGAACTTCTAATTCTTACTCACCATGTGCAATCTAGAACCAATAACTTGGTTTGAACCCCCTATGGTAAAGATCCTACTTTACTTCTTCAGGTCACAGATACACTTGATTTTGTGCTTTGCACAAGGAAATCAGAACTTACTATCTGAATAATAAATGGGCAGCTGTGATGCTACATGCATGAATTCCTCAACAATATTCAAGAACAAATAAGTGAATCATTTTCATCCTTCATATAATTTTTTATACATTCAAGATCTCAAATTATGAATATCCATCTGAAACATAGATGTACATTTATAAATTAGTGCAACTATTACATAAATTAAAAATTAGTCACTACCAATCAATACATATAGTGGATGATTATGCTTAGTGTTTTGTAGGTGTGTATTTTCATAAAAGAAAATAACCCCAGAAACCTCCTTGAAGTAACACGCTTCACGTGGTGAAGTCGACACTACTTGATCAAGTAGATCTTGGGATCTTCCAAGGCTTATCAGTTGGTTGACATTTAATGTGACTAAACCATGTTCAAGACATCTCTATCTAATCTTGTCAGCCACTCAATTTATGACAACCCTATCACATATATATATCTATTTATCATTTTGTCTAAGTGTCAAAGAACTTATGCATCCGCCTACGCATTGTCAACTTAGAAACAATTGATTTTTTTTTATGAATCTCTTTTAAATGCCAACATTCTATGCCATAAAGAATTGCTGGTCTCAGCACCGTCATATAAAATTTTCCTAGTAGTTTGAGTAGTACTTATTTATCGTACAATAGACCGAATGCATTCCTTCAATTCAACCTACTAACTTGAATTCTACTAATAACATCCCCATCTATACCGCCATCACTTCGAACAATAGATCAGATGCATTTCTCCACTTCAACCAATCAACATGAATTCTACAAATAACACCCCCACCTATATTGTCATAACTTTGAACAATAGACCCAATACATTCCTCCATTTCAACCAATCAACGTGAATTCTACAAATAACATCCACATCTATATCATCATCACTTTGAACAATAGACCCGAAGCATTCCTCCACTATCTCAACCAAACCAACTTAAATTCTATTAGTAACATCTCTATCTAGATTCTCATGCATATCACTCAGTACTTATGTATATACATAGTCAACACCTAAACTTCAATGTTTATGAAGATTTGCATACATACCACTCAATTCTTATGTATATACATACCTAACACCTAAACTTCAATTCTTACATACGTACCAAAATCTAAAATGAATAAAAATGGCACAAATAGATTTACATTCCTCGATGTTTCCTGATACGAGTAGAGCAAAAGGATGAGAAATATGGGAATTCTCGTTGTCTCAGTTCCATGCCTTCCCAACTAGCTCTAATAGCGACCGTATCCTGAAGCTCGGTCATGGAACCAGGAGCAAGAGGAGTAAGAGGAGCAAGGGCTACGAAACGGCTACGACGATAGCGGTGGTGAGAGTCTCGACAGAGAAGAGAGGGAGAGGCTGCAAGGGTTTAAAAGGCACGAGAGGGACAGGGTGCGAGAGTGTTTTTGGGGGCGCAAAGAAGAAATAAAAATGAAAGGTGTGAGATGGGTATTTCAGGTCATTTGTGTTAGCCTTCTCATCTAATTCACATCAGATATAGTTCGATGCTTTTAAGTAAAGCTTATGCTTCGATTTATTTTATGCAAATATGACCCACGAATCATTGCAAACACAGTTGTAGGTTTCACTGTCATTGAAATGTCTTTTACGTCGAATTGTTGGAGGTAAATCAAACGCAAAATCTGTTGTAAATGTCAAAAGTTATGTTTCATCGCTTTACAACCACAAATCACAAGCAAATTTTGGTGTCAGAAAAATTCGATGTAAATCTCAGACGCTATTTTCAAGATTTCGTGTAGTGGGGGTTAATTCTTAATCTTGTTATAAATATTATTAAAGTTTAGAATGAAGAGCATGTTCCTATAAATGGTGTCAAAGTGTTGCATGGTATAAAATTTATAATAGTAGAAAGATAGCCTTATGTCTTAATTTTAAGTAATGATTTGGGACACATAAATTAGAAAAAAAAGTTACAAAAATGACAAAATATTTCCATAAAAAATTAGGAAAGTAAGAAAATCATGTCGCATAGCTTAGTTAAAAAATTCCAACATAAAAAAGTTATGTCAAGTAAATTAAAATTTCACTCCAATAGAGAAAACAATATTACAAAATATAGACATTGGATCTGACTTCTATGACTACTATAGAGAAATATACTGAAATAATGAAGGGTGAAGATGATAGTCAAGAGTTATATGTTAGGCGATGTGAATTAGGTAATAGCAATCAAATTATTATACTTTAATCATAATAATCTAGAGACAATAATCAAATGTTGATAATCCCTTGATGTGGCCAAGTGCCAATATCTGAAAGATGACAATCAAACATTAACTGAAAACCAAAAACTACATGACAACAATAGCTAGTACATATTATCAACATCAATCATCATAAAGAGCTCTAAAATCTCTTAGATCTTTCCCTTTATTTACATCTTAAAATCAAACACAATCTAAAGCTTTGTGCAAATAGTTCTAATTTAAATTGAAAAGAAAGATAACAAAAACTTCATGATTTGTTAATTCTTGCTCATTTTTCATCTTAAAAAGAACTCAAATGATCTGAACACTGAAATAAAACTCAATAACAAGCTAACTGAGCAGATTATCACATCCTTATCCAAACAAGCCGCATGATTTCCTAACTCTGAAACAAAGTTAAAAATCAAAACTTGCCTCAAGGCAGAGTACATCTATCTGACCGCGGGCTACGAGATGTAACAGCCTGCTAGGCCCGGGCACCACCTCGGTCAACTCTTTTTTTATTTTTCCATTCCCATTTCCTTAAAAAAAAAAAAACAAATTCTCATTTTTTAGCTTCTTATAGTTCTGCCCAACAGTGGTAGTGATGAACGGAAGAGAGAGAGAGAGAGTGAGCGCGAGGGCAAGTAGCTGAACTAAACACTTTATTCTCTCTTCAATTCGGGGCTTTCATTGGCTACAAAGGACTAGGATTTGAAGGAGAAAGTTCTACCAACAACCCTCCACCTCTTCAAAATTATTTCTCACTTCCATGGCGCTTTGCATTGCTTCCCCTCTCCAGAAAACAGAAAAAGGAACCATTTTTCGTCACTCCTTGAGCTAATCTTCTCTTCCAATCCCCCCGACTTACTTGGCTTCGATCCCTAAGCTCTGGAATCGTGAAACAGAAACCATTTCAGGCAGAAAAGCGGCTCATTTCCTCTTTATTAAAGCGGATCAGGAAGCAATCCTGTATATCACCTAGTTCTTCTAATACGACAACACAGAAATAATATTTGCCCATAAGGGGTTTCTCCTCGTCTTCCATAAAAACACCTCCTTTGGCATCCTCTCTCTCTCTCTCTCTGCAACTATCTTATTCCAATCCAAATGCCTCTTTCATTTCACACTGATTAGGCCGAAGGCGGTCAAGATTGTTCAGAGACAATGAGAGATGGGAATTCTAAGAAAAGCAAGGTTTTTTTAACGATTAATGGCCGTCTTTTAATATCTTTAGATGTTCTTATGCTTCCTAATTTGCTTTCTTTGTAATTCTGTTTTTGTTTTTCAATGGTATTAAGCTTTCATGGTCCAAATCTCTTTTTCGGAAATGGTTCAATCTCAAGGGCAAAGCTCAGGACTTTCATGCCGATGATGTTGTCAGAAGAGGTAAGCTTCTTTCTTCATTACGTAGTATAGTATCTGTCTAAACAGGAAGTTAACAGTGTGGCTGAGCTACCCCTTTCGGATTAGATAGGTATCCTCCACTGTTTATTATTAAAAACGATGATGTGTAATATGCCTACCTTGTTGATCTGAATAAGGAACATTTTTCTGAATCAGGACATTCGGAATGGACTTTTCCTTCTTCCTATGAAAAAAAAAAGGGAAATTTGTTCATTTTGTATTAGAGTTCTATCGCTTTCATATTACTTATTTGAAATTTTCTCTCTTTCTCTCTTTTTAATTCAGCGTTTACTCTTCCTCATTATTTGATTTTTTGCAACTAGTTAAGCTGAATAAAAGAACAAAACGAAAAAAAAAAATGTGTTTTTTATTTTATTTTATTTATTTCTTTTTGTTCTATTGTTCAAGTTCCTGCTTTGCCCCCACTGTTCTTTTTAGGAGGTAGTGGAGAGTGGAGGAACAGCTTCACAGAGAGAAGCTCATCTTCTGTAAGAAGAAGTAAAACAGGTCATATAAACCTTCTCTCACCATTGAGCTGATTCTGTAACTCATTTTTTCTTTGCCCAATTCTTAAATACTCGATTCCTCTCTAATTTATTTACTTCATTTTGAATTCTAGAGAGACTATCCAAGACGAATACTGATCGATATCAGCGAGGAAAGATTGATTGTGATGTATCAGAAGTCACAGAAACTCAAGAATACAGGTCTCAAATCCAGTCCTCAACCATCTAATTTATGGCACTAATTGTTTGCTCTTCAATTTTTCTCTCAATATAAAATATGTATAAATCCTATTATATTCCTTGTTTTTCATGAAAGGATCTTTGCTGCAACTTGGAATGTTGGTGGTAAATCCCCACCAAGTTATTTGAACCTTGAGGATTGGCTCCATACGTCTCCTCCTGCAGACATATATGTTTTGGGGTATAAAACTCTTCTAATCACATTCATTAGATTTGTAATTCTTCAAACAAACATTAATATCTTCTTGAAGCTTATAGGTTTCAGGAAATAGTTCCGCTTAATGCCGGGAATGTTCTCGGCGCTGAAGACAATGGCCCGGCGAAGAAATGGGTGGCTCTCATTCGAAAAACACTTAACAATCTTCCTGGCACAAGTAGCAGCAGTAGCTACCAGACACCTTCCCCAGTACCCGATCCAATTGTAGAGCTTGATGATGATTTTGAGGGCTCATCATCATCCCATCTAAGAAATTCATCATTTTTTCATCGCCGTTCGTTTCAGTCATTGAGCCGTAGCCTAAGAATGGATGGCGACATTCTTGCTGCTCAACCGAGGTTAGATCGAAGACATAGCGTGTGCGAGCGTGTAATGTTTGGGAGCAGACCGAGCGATTTCGAACCCAATTTTCGATGGGGTAATGGCTCTTCTGATGACGAGAATGTTGTCGGTGATTCGCCGACCACTGCTTACTTTTCTCCGATGTCTTATGGTTATGGTGCTTCCTCATCCATGGAAGAAAGAGATGCGTCGATCAGATATTCTCGGTAATTTGTTTAAGTAGTAACTCATTGACTACTTCTATTGTTTGATATATACTCTTTAAGTTAAGCTCCATGGCCTCTCTATGAATTGCTTAGGTATTGTTTGGTTGCAAGTAAGCAAATGGTTGGGATTCTTCTCATGGTATGGGTTAGGAGTGAAATACGTGATGAGGTTAAGAACATCAAAGTCTCTTGCGTCGGGCGTGGATTGATGGGATATCTTGGGAACAAGGTACATTAATTTAAAAATCATTCTATTTATATATAGATATTTTTGGGGCATTTTTATGCATAGCACACAATCCTTATTGTTTTACATATCTCACATCTAATCTTTTTTATTTACACACATTGCACTCAAATCTTTAATATCACATAAAAGTAGCACCGTTATCATTTTTTAAAGGTGATCACCTCTTCGTGCATAGGTTTGAAGCAATAAAATGTTGTGTATATGTAAATATGAAAAATTATGTTTGGGATATGTAAATACATAAGAATTGTTTGCTATGTATGTAAATTTCCCATTTTTGATAAGCTAATTTTTAAACTGTTTTCAAGCTTTCTGTTTGCAATTCAAATTTTTATAAACTTCATAAAACCAAGAATATCACATTATATTTCGCTAGCTTTGCATGATTCCTTTTATAACCCGTGTTCTCCAGGGTTCGATCGCGATTAGCATGTCATTGCACCAAACAAGCTTTTGCTTCGTCTGTAGCCATTTAACTTCGGGTCAAAAGGAGGGCGATGAATTGCGGAGGAACTCTGATGTAATGGAGATTACTCGCAAGACGAGATTTCCAAGAGTCAATAGAATTGATGATGAGAAATCTCCTGAATCAATCCTTGAACATGAGTGAGCCCTTCATTATGTTTCCTGAAATTATTGAAATTCTATAGAGAAAATAGGAATTTGTTTTTCCTAACTTTTCTTAAATGTATTTCTCTAGTCGAATAGTATGGCTTGGCGATTTGAACTATCGGATAGCTCTCTCTTATCGCTCGGCAAAGGCTCTTGTAGAGATGCACAACTGGAATGCATTATTGGAGAAAGATCAGGTAGTTTTCAAATACTTTTATTTTTACTATGTATGGAGTAATTTTGGTTACCAATCTTCTTAGATTTAAAGTACTTTTATTTTTTACTATGTATGGAGTAATTTTGGTCACCAATCTTCTTAGATTTCATTAATATATCCAAGTAGAGGTAGAGGATGAACTTAGTGTATAGATGATTCCATGCTTGCTTCTCTTGCTTACCTTTTTTTTTGAAAGACTTACATACACGCATATTAATTCCTATGTTCTTACATATCTAACTCCTAAACTTCATTACCACCTTACATAAGCATAAAAAGGTGTATTTCACTTTTTAAATGTTGAAATGATGGTATTTTTTTATGTAAAAAGAAGTATTTTGTTGGTATAAATGTAAAAACTAAATTTAAGTGTTAGATATGTGAATAGATTGGAATTGGGCGGTATGCATGGAAGTGTGCACTTTTTCTATCATCTAAAGATTCACCATGTTTAGAACTATGTAAAAAGAGAAAGCAAAGATTCTGATCATCAATTTGAATAGTGAAAAACAAAGATTCATCAACTACTTTATTTTAAACATAATCAGCTTCGAATAGAGCAAAAATGTGGCCGAGTCTTTGAGGGATGGAGTGAAGGAAGAATTTATTTCCCACCCACGTACAAATATTCGAACAACTCGGATCGATACGCTGGAGATGAGTTGCATTCAAAGGAAAAGCGACGCACGCCAGCGTGGTAAACTAAACCCTGACTGTGTTGCTCTATAAACTTTAATTGATTGGAGTTAACATCGCTGCTTTTGGAATGAAAAAGGTGTGATCGTATACTCTGGTATGGAAGAGGATTAAACCAGCTATCGTACGTGCGGGGAGAGTCAAAGTTCTCAGATCATAGACCGGTCTATAGCATTTTTGTTGCGGAAGTCGAATCTATAAATCATAGCCGAATCAAGAACATGAGCTTCCCGAGCTCACGAGTTGAAATTGAGGAGCTTCTCCCATACTCACATGGATATGCAGAGCTTGGTTTTTTCTGAAAGGTATCTTTTTTATTCTTTTGGGCATTTAGATACATACTACCCAATTATGTGTTTACATACCTAACATCTAAAGTTTACTTTTTTTTTATATTTATACCTCCCAAATCTTTCATATCACATCATAAATACCACCATTTTAGCTTTTAAAAAGTGAAATGCACATATATGATGTTAGACATTTAAATACATAGAAATTGAGTAGTATCTATGTAAATCTTTCTTATTCTTGTGATCAAAGAATGGTACTTTTTGTCTTAACAAGCTTTTCATTTCAATCTAGTACAGTGGATTTTTGTGATTAAGATTCTATTGTTGGTATCCATAAAAGCACCAGGTGATAAAACTTGATTATCTAATTGGAGGCACAGGGAATGAATGCTGCCAAGAGCACTCTTTCCCAAATGGTGTGTGCTTGAAGGAAGGATAGTACTAGGTGAGCCTTTTCTTCTGGGACCACTAAAACACTAAGATTGCTCTGCCAAAATGGTTAATTTAATTCCATATTTTATAAAAATTAGAAATTTGTTCTCAAACTCTTTGAACGAGGGCTAAAACAATTCTCCCTTTAAAAGAAACTGAGGATTGTTTTAGCCCATATGAAAAGTATCTGAAGACTGATTTGAAAATTTATATATTCTTGGACTAAAATGTTATAAGAATTAGCTGAAAATCATTCAATGCAACCAATTATGAATTTTCCATTCCTTACCATTTCAAGAATAAATTTTGATTTTTTATGATATTTCTCCAAAGGTAGCTGCTGCAACTCTTTTCCCTACCGTTATCTATTAAAATTTTAAATTCTTCATGGTGTAATCTTGAAGAATCTTTCAGGACTTCAGCCGAGAAATAGAAATGGAGGAGCTTATTCAGTGCCATGATGTTTCATAATCTGAAGAGTGGCCAATTTACACAGACTTCTACACATTTCATCGAAAATCATATTCAAAGTTCTACCTACTGAAAAAGCTCATAATTTCCTTTTTTTTCTTACATTTCAACTGTTCATAGCAATATTTTTTCTATGATTCTTCATGTTAAAAGCAGTGTTTTCTATGTGATAATGGAGGCTAAATACTGTGCATAGCTCTTTACTGTTATGTAATTTGGACAAAGTTCTTAGGAAGAAGATAAAGAAGCTTGTTTTATGAGTTATTTCTGGCTTAAAAGCCATTACAGTCAATTTTATTTATTTATTTTTTTCAGAAAGCTGTTTTCTATTCCTTTGCTTTTTTTTGTTTTCAAGTGTAATCAGAGAAAGCAAAAGAAGACAGATCTTGTAGGGTTGATGAGGGCATGGACACTTAGAATTAAAACACAAGACAAATGAACTTTAAAAAATAAAAATTTCTGAATAAAATGATTTCAAATAAGGGAAAAAGGCTGCTTGGCCTACTGCTTTAGGCTGTTGCATGTCAAAAGAATATAGCAGAAGAAGCCTGCAGTGACATAAGGTTATTCTGTTGGAATTGGAGTCTACAAACCGACCAGATTTCTTCTTACCATGCTATTTTGCAGGAGTGTCAGAAAAAAATTTTCTTTTGGAGTTTGATAATATGAAAAATTACAAAATGTTGATTTTGCAGGCTAGAATTAAGTTGATAGTTGTAGAGAAACTAAAATTTTTTTTAACATACTTGGTTTGAGTTCATAACTCTATTTATTACACTATCCTTTTTTTGCCATTATGTTTAGGGGCATTTACATCTTATGTATTTACATATCTAACAGTTAAACTATACTTTCATACATTTATATTGTCCAAATCTTTCATATGACATTTGAAATAGCATTGTTTTAAAGTTTTAAAAAGAAGGTGAAATACACCTTCGCATGCATAGATAAGGCGGTATATATATATATATATATATATATATATGAAAATTGAAGTTTAGATGATTTGATATATAGATATGCAAGAAATGTATGGTTGGCATGCAAATCTTATTTCAAGTTCTACTTATTACGATTTCTTAGAAGTTTTAGGTTAATTTATCGAGTCATTTAGTTAAGAAAATTTAGTTAATTAAACTTTATCCGAGCTTAATTCAATAATTTCAGCAATTAATATTTGAGTTTCTCATTGATGAGAGAGTGCATTTGAGATTATGAGAATGAATATTATTCCCATTAAATAATTTTATTTATTTTGATTATGCAAAATTATCATTATTATTTTAAACACTCAATTAGAAAATTTAAATTTTCTCATATACATTCAATTAATTTCAAGAAAAATAGGAAAAAATAATAATACCCTAAAGAACCTCACGAGGGGATTTCATTGAAACCAGTAGTGGTTTAGTGATTACATATTTATTTATTAGAATTTAATATTTATTTATTAAATAAAATAAACTAAGAACCATGTTTGGATTTTATTTTTAATGAATAGAGAGTTTCATGGACTATTTGCACTTAGTTTTTGGATTATCAGTTGATTTATTATAATTTTGTGGGTTTTAAAGTGAATTTCCTTAATTATTCTCCTATTTTAAAGATTTCCACATTCAACACTACTAATTTTGTAGACTTTTATCACTGGCAAGAGCCTACAAGGATGGGATCATTGGTGCTCTATAGAGACCAAGTGACACTTAGTCTACTTACATCAGAGGGAAGAAGGCACTCGGATCATCCAAATAAGGACATTTCATTTGATTAAACAAATTAAGATAGATGAAACATCGTCTTTCTCTTTTAGACAGACCATCCATTAGACGCTAGAAGGATCTATAAATGTTTTCCACCATGAAGGATAACGGGACCAAGGCTAAAATATTCTAGAACTGGATCTACCAAGTTTTTTTTCCTTTTCTGAAGAAATGACCAAATCCAAACATAAGGGGTGGAGGATTTGACAAATGCTTATAGGTGTAGAGGAATTTTAGAAATTGGAGGATCCTGGAGCTTTGTTTAAGTACTAAATACATCCCTTGATTGAGAGCACAAGTTATGGTTGACCTAAGTAAGGACTTCAATTAGCCCCATCAATTGGTTCACTAGAGTTGGTGTTAGGTGAGGCTAGAATGCTTAATTGGATGGGGATGGATAGAGAGAGAGAGATTGTGAAGCTCTCTATAGGATTTTCTAATGCTATGAAGCGAATGCTCAGTGCTGGAGTAAGTGGATTGAATATGACCTAGCTTAGAGAGCACTTAGTTAAGGTTATGATGGAGAGAATAATTTCCATCAGGTGGTCAAGGAACTTAGCAACGAGATTGTGCCAAGTGTCTGCATGGTTATAGAGAAGAAGTGGAGGCTACCTTAGGTTGTTATTAGGGGTTTGAATATTTTGGTTCTCGGGTAAAGTTGAATTGAGCAAGCTTGGGTTGTGAATTGAGCTTGGCTTAAGATGTTACTGGGCACTCTAATTGGACACCTAGTGGGCAAGCCTTGAACAAACTAATTAAGGTGATTTGGCTTTAGGTTTGGTTAGGCTGATTTGGTGCTAGACTGTGTATGGGTTTAGCCTTAGGTTTGGTTTTAGATTAGCTCGAGCATTAGGTTTGGTGGGGTATGATTTGACTTAGGGCTGGACTTATACTTGATTTAGTTTTACTTAGTTTAGATTGGGTTTGGCCATTAACTTTGCATATATTTTAAAATATATTTAATTTAGGTTTGATTTTTATTTTAATATATGCATTGTTTTTGTTAATGCTTGGGTTTAGCTTAGGTTGTGATTTGAATTTAATTTTGATCCTAATTTAGGTTTTAATCCATTTTAATTTAGATTTGGTTTAGCTTATGTTGTGTTTTAGGTTAGGTTTGCATTGAGTCTAGGTTTGAATGTTTTTTTTGTTTAATTTAGTTTTATGTTATATTATGAGTTTACATGTAGGTTTAATTCTTGTTTTAAGTTTAGTTTGATTAATATTAATTTAATTTTTAATTCAGTTTAGGTTTTAATCAAGGTTTTTTTTCTTAATTTAGTTTTTAATTTTGGTTTTAGGTTGGTTTCATCCCTAGGTTATTTAGTTTATGTTATAACTAAGTTTATGTAGGCAGGCATGCATCAAGCTTTTTTTCTTTAATTTAAAATTATCTTCATTTTAGTTTAGTTTTAGGTTAATGCTTAATTTATTTCATTTTATGTTTAGTTTAACTTTCAATTTTAAGTTTGTTCTTTAGTTTGTTAGGGTTTAAGTGAAATTTTAATTCTAAGTCTTCTTTTAGGCTTAGTTTAAATTCTTATTTGCTTTACGTTTAGGTTCAAAATTATATCAAGTTTAATTTCAAGTTTAGTTTGGGATTGATTTAATTTTAACTTTTAAAAAATTTAAAGGATTGTTTAAGGTCTATTGGGCTAGAATAAATGAGCTGATCTAAGTTGACTCAAGCATAATTTTTAATGAGCTACAAGTCATGTAAGTTCAATCTAAACAAATGCAATGAGCAAGAGACTTTGGTTTAATTGGCATGTCTCACAGATGACTATGGGAAAATTAGGTAAACAAAGTTAAAGTGAGTCAAAATAAACTAAGCGTCTCTCGAGAATGCTTAAAGCTTTGAATTGGATTCCATGGTTCAAACGCTCAATAGTATCTGATATTGCTTCCAGGTGCACTCAAACTCTGGGAGCTCACGCAAGAATATATGTCGTATCAGTAATATCAGATTTTTTTACTTCAGATTTCGATCTCATAGGGAACGAGGGAATTAAACTTAAGAAAATTTCTAGCCTGCAGATTTCATTCTTAGCTTGGAATTTAAATTGGGTTAAAGTCCAACAAACGAATCCTATAGTATCTAAAGCAAGTGTAAAGTGGAAATCCTATAGAAATCCTACTTAACTAGACATTGGATTGATGAACATCAAGTTTTAAAGCTACCCTTCCTTGTAATGATGTAAGTGGAGTGCCAGGAAATATAAAATGCAAATTGTAAATAGTGATATTAATAAATAGGAGCAACTCTCTTCTTAACTCTCTCCCGAGTGTATAAAGAAAATTGGTTAAAATGACTTTAATTCCTTAAATCGAGTTTTGTACCGGTCAAAGAATATTTCCCTAACATTTGCATCTCCCTATGAAGCATATCAACTTATTCCCTGCAGTTCAACGTGATTAACTTAGTTGATTCTACCATAGCTCTCCCTAGTCATTATGGTTCACAACACATTTTAACATTTCACTTAGCCATAATGAAAAATTCATGAAGATCTGAAGGTTAATCATCACATTCAAAGATTAAAAGTAATTTCACAACACTTAACATTTCTACTCATCCTACTTAATTATCACAAGGTAAGGTAAAGAGTACTATTTAGAAAGCTTGAAGAACATGCTGTAAAACTTCATTTGAAAATAAGATAATTCCACTAAATGTTGCGTTTAAGAAAATGCAACAAATGAAATACATGATCACTTGTCTTCTTCTCCTTTACAACAATCTAAAGATGCTCCACCAAATGTTTCCCTAACTGCTGCTCCTAAAGTCTTTCCCTATCCTCAACTCAAGAAGTAGAAGAAGGAAGAAAACTCTGCAGCACACACAACCATCTCCTTACTTTACCACTCAATTCTCCCCAAAATACTCAATCTAACCCTAGCTTTCATCAATCCATCAACAACACTGATAACTGCATATTTATAAAATCTATTCTCAGCACAATAAACCACTCTACGACTTCCTAACAACTCTCCATGACAGGCTCCCAAATTGCTCATTTTGCTCCATGTAGTTGTTGGCGCCTAGGTGCCCAGGCGCTAGCCTCTCAGTTTGCAGAACTGGGCCTAGATACCCATGGTTATGGCTTCTGAGCACCAGAATTTCTACTAAACTTCAATCCTACACTTAATTATTCCTCATTGTTGGGATAAAGAAGAAAGAAACTACTCAGATCTCAAGGGGAAGAAAAAAATAACACATGAATTTAAGATAAATCTAAGTTTACAAAACAAGACTAAGTAAAATAAATAAAATACACAACTTATCTCAAACTCCTTCCCAAGCAATTACAATTTCACTCCAATCTCACTTAGAACTGTAGTGAAAAAAAAATATCTCACTTCTCCTCCAATTCTAAGCAAGCCTCCAAGATCTTCTCCTCTCTCCAAGAAGACTCCCCTTCTCTCTAAAAAAACTCTCTTTTGAATATTTAGTTGTCTCTTTAAACAATGCTCTCAAAATCACCAAGAGTCACTTTAAGCGCCCTTTCAAAATTTGTCCACATTCATTGAACCTTCTAGAGAAACCACCTCTGGCTCCTAGGCGTCAGGTCAACATTGGCCACTTTACTTCTTTCGACTCCAACTTGCTCTAATTTCATTCCATTTGCTCCACTTGCTTAGTTTAGTGTGCCTACAACCAAAAACATCAAAAATACATTTCATTAAAGCACAATATCATTAAAAATAGGCATTAAATGTGCAAATAAAAGTAACATATTTTAAGCATGTCACCTATCTAACATATGATCTAAGAAGGGTAAAGGAAAGTGATTCTTCCTCGTGGCTGAGTGTAATTTTTTGTAATCAATACATATACACCACCCAGTGACACGTCTAGTGGTGATCAATTCATTTTGTTCATTTACGGATGCAGTCACTCCTCATTTATTTAGAAAACAGTGGATAGGGCTAACCTAGACACTATTTAAGATGGGATTGATAATACCCGCATCAAGCCACTTCAGAATCTCTTTCTTGACAACTTCTTTCATAACATGATTCAATCGCCTTTGAGGATCTTTCTGAGATTTGTGATTATATTCCATCAAGATCCAATGCATACATTTCAAATGATTAACCCCATATGTTCACCAAATTCCATCCACGTGCTTTCTTAAAACTCTTTAGAACATTCATAAGTTGTTCCTCTTGTGAATTAGTCAAATCTAGGGATATAATTACATGTAATGTAGATGATTTCCTCAAGTAAGCACACTTTAAGGATTGGAGAAGCACATTCAATTCAAGTTCATAGGGTTCCTCAATATAAGGAACAAAAGGTTTACAATTTTCTATTCTATCAAGAATTTCAATCCTCTTCCTAGCTATTTTTGAAGTATCTTCAATCAATAGAGTTGATTCTTCCATAGAGTCTGTAGATTTCTCTTCATCCAAAACTGGCTCTACTGATTTGAATTCTCAATTTTTCCGAAAATATTTACTACACAAATAATCAATAAGATTCATCCGGAAACACACATCTCCATTACCTTTAGAAGGATAGTTCATAGCTTTTAACACTTTGAAAGTTACCTCCTGATCGTTTACCCACATAGTTAACTCACACTTTTGCACATCAATCATAGCTCAGTCATTAACTAGGAAAGATCTACTAAAAATAATAGGAATTTCCTTATTTTCATCCATATCTAACTCAATGAGATCAAAAGGGAAGATAAATTTGTCCATCTTTACAAGAACATCCTCTAAGGACCTAAAATTATAAATTAAGGCTTGTGTTTGATATCTTAATTCCGATTTCTCATTTATGTATTAAATTGGGACCAGGTTTGTATATGAGGTTCTTGGCCAACTTTTTCTCTTTTCTGGGATATGTTACTGACCAAATGAAACCCATCTTGTTTAACATTTTATATTTGGTGTGCTTTTACTTTCTCCAGTGTTATTGGCTTGCCTTTGTCATTATTTGCTTGTTGATTATTTGTGAAGCATGCAAATATAACTTAGGCTCTCTAAGGACCTAAGATTATAAAATTTTCTAAAAAATCCTAATAAAAGATTAATTCCAATCAAAATTTAGGATTAAACATTTCAAGATTTTCAAAATTTGTACTTATCTTCTTGCATGGCCTTCGGGCCAGATTTTAAACCGATTTACATTGCATGACTATATCACAAGCCATACTAATAGCGCCTCCATATTACGACTTATGTAGATAACTACATCATATTTGCATGTCCCGAGGAGAAGCCCCGACAACTCTTCAACCTGACTAACTTAGCATATATCTCTACTTAGGCGATTGTCTAGTACGCTATTAGGATGCTAGAGGCTTCCCCTACTCAGATGGGGAATAAGTCCTTTGTGGGAGTGTCTCAAGCTTTGTAGTTGTACTTCCTTTATCTTTCTTTTCAGTTGCTCACAAGGGATCTCTAGTTGTGCTGGGTCGTCTACCTTCACGACCGGGTAGACTTAGAGTTTTAATAGCTTGGGATAACAGATCTGTGGTAACCTGACTCGGTTATCTCTACCCCCGATTAGGATTACTTCACCTTCCTTTGTTTACCCCCTTTGAGCCAAGTCGCTTCTTTAACGTTTCATCAATGTCATTTCATAGGCCTCAATTGTAGACAAACCGCCACCCGTTTGGGACACCATGATTCACCTTCTGCACTTATGACCCAGTTAAGCTTGAAACTATAGTGTGAACCCTATGAGGTGACCTGTTTATTTCACAGACCTCGAATATTTTCGACGAGCCGCTACCCATTTAGGATATAAGGGACTCAATCTTTGCCCTGTGGCTTAGCAAGAACTTTGAAAGCGTCGAGATGCTCATGTGGGATAACTATCCTCTGTGACACCTCTCACTAGTCTTCACTTAAATGTAATCAAAATTTCTTTAATCGAGAGTATTCTTAGACATCCCCGAAAATTTAATTAACCTAATAGACATGTTCCTTTGGGTTTTGATCTTTTACCCAATAAAAACAAACAAATTTGATTCTCTAGTTACTTTGGTAGCTAATTTAGGTATTCTTTAGTGGATATTTAGTTCAAGGTGTCTCAATCTGATTCTTTATGGATGTACACCCTTGACCTATTGCATATGGTTTACCTTACATAAGGTCTCTAGGTTCTTTCAAATTTTGTCTACCTAATATCCATCTTTATTCCTTATTTTCTGATCCCACCTCTTCTTCGAATCGTTCTGATGGTTCAAGTAAGAGCATTCTTTGGAAAAGGAAATCTTAAGACGATGACTAGATAGGTTGGTGACTCCGATGTTTACAAAAAGAGTTGAAACACTTGTAATGTCAGGAAGATATTGTTCATGACAACATTTTAGGTATGTTCATAATATGGCAACTAACTTCCTTTATAATTTTCCAATATATATTTATATGAGAAGAAAACTTAGGCTAAGAATGCAACCCTCCCAAAAACCATAAAAAGACAATCATTTTAAGAATTTGAACCCAGTATTTGTTGGGAAATTCATTTATTTTACTATGTAGTTATGTAATTGTTTGTGGAACCAAAGTTAAGATTGAGGGAAATTCTATTTATAGCTTCAAAAAGATATTTTATCACATTTTGGGCATGATTAAAAATAGGCAATTCCATTAATCAATCTACTTTACTAAATTTTTATGTACGCCTTTAGGGAAACTTCCCCTTGTAATGAGAATTTAATTTTTGAACATTATGAATAATACTTCTATATTTAAACTATATTTATTACTTTGGCAATCTATAATACTCTAGGAGCAATTTTAAACAATGTTGAAGAACTTAAAGCCAAAGTTTATGCAATTTTTCATCAAATTTTGTGTTAACTTCATCAAATTATAAAATTAAATTTGAGAAAAAATTACCTAGTTCTCAACCTCAAGGGACAGTCTAAAATTAACATCTATGAAGTAGTCATATCTTATAATGTAATTAAAATTTTGAATTTTCAACACTTATTTTTCCACAAACATTTTTTTTTAACTCTTAGATATTTATGTCAAAAAGTAATGGGATGATTAATATGTTCTAAAAAATTTATTTAATCAAGCACAAATATTAATATAATTTACATATTTTAAATTGCCAAGTATTCATGTAAAAAACTTTCAAACTTGGCCTTACATTATTAAAGTCTTAACACTTAAAAAGAAAATAACTTATATAACATGGTCACAGTGCCCTTAACATATAGGATCTGCAGAAAAAATATTTATGAAAGCAAAAAGTCATGATAAGGTGAAAATTTGATGATCAAAGTTTAAAAAAAATGAAGCATAAATCAAAAGTTTGAAATTCTCACCAAGAAATTAAGAAAAGAAGGGTGCTACACTTTATTTGTGTAAATACTTATAATTCTGATACTAAGTAATAAAGAAGATGAGACTTGCTATTGAATAAAGTTTAGACCATATGTTAAGTGAGATAGTAGCCCTGTAAACACAAGAAATAGAGGATAATAACATGTAAAAGTATGAAGCATAAAGTGCAAAAGTGATGATTATATCCATAAGAATAATATGAAATATTACAGAGATAATTTTGGAAAATTCATCAAAGTCTTTAAAATGAGGGAACCACCAACTTATATATCATATATTTCTCTCAAGTAACTCTTAAGAAAAGGTTCAACTAAGAGTGCTTTTTATGACAAAAAAAAGTTGCAATTCAAATTTGACAGAAAAAATATAAAAAATTACTTATAAATGATGGAAGCTTGACCATTAATTCTTATCTTTGATATTGATTCTTTAATTGTAAGCCCAAAAATTTATAATTATTTTTGCTTCATTGACAAAACTATTCATGATATGCTTTTATCTTCATTGCAACCCTTCATTATTCCATTCCTTTTTAACATTAAGATGTTGCACAACATATAGTGGAGGAAAGAGATAAGATCAAATTCCTTGAGTTTTCTTACATCAAGATCTCAGCCAAGCTAATATGGACAAAGCATTATTTCAACTTAATGTGTTCATTTTGATTCGAACATTATCCTTGATTACTCCACACTTTATGATACTAAAATGACCAATAGTTTCCTTCTTTGGATGACAACAATAAAGTGTTTTTTTTCTCCATTGAATGTTGATGACATCTTATTGTCATTCCATTTATGGTTGAACCACCATATTCTAGAGAGTGCAAATTCTAATTTTTACAGTAGCATTATAATTCAAAAAGCTAGAGAAAAAAGGAATAAAATAAAAGATCATTTGAAGACATAGCACACAATCATGATTTATTTACAAATTTAACAACTAACTTCTCTGTTTACATGTTAACATCCAACTCTTTAACACCACCTCAAAAAATTATGCTCTTACTAATTTTATAAGGTGACATATACATTTTCATGCATAGTTTTATAAAACCAAATTGATATAAATATAAATATCAAACTTTAGAATTCAGATATGTAAATATATAAGAATTATGTGTGTGTGTGTGTGTGTATGTGTGTGTGTACATATAAAATAGATCTAGAAAATCAAAGAAAGAATTTGATTACTAAAGGCAAGAATTAATTTTTTTATCTCAAACAAC